>JAODAL010058044.1:0-22322 GCA_025379985.1 Phyllomedusa bahiana | reverse complement strand
CACAATCAGCCTGCAGTAATGTGATCACCGGGGCTCGGTGTTACAGGAGCTGCTGGGTCTTATCAGATACAGATCAGCTCTGCAGTCATGTGATCACCGGGGTTCAGTAACTGCAGGAGCTGCTGGGTCTTATCAGATACAGATCAGCTCTGCAGTCATGTGATCACCGGGGCTCAGCAACTGCAGGAGCTGCTGGGTCTTATCAGATACAGATCAGCTCTGCAGTCATGTGAACACCGGGGCTCAGTAACTGCAGGAACTGCTGGGTCTTATCACATCCAGATCAGCTCTGCAGTCTCAGTGCCGGGGATGTTTTTCCCTCTGTATCTGGGGCTCGTATATCCACTACAGGGGAAATCAGAAAAACAATTATCTAAAAATGTCATTTTCTAACCTTATTGGAGGCACAATATATAAAATAAAAAAAAACAAACATTTATCAGCCCAACTTTCAGCCCCAACGACCCTAAACTCTGTGTCGCCTATATATATATAAACATCTGTGATGGAGATACAAAGCCAAAACTTATTTTAACGGCACTTTTGCTGTAAAAATGTATAACAGTGAATTATTTTTTTTTTGCAACTTAAAATCTAGTGTAAAATTTACATTCAAAAAATCCTAGTGGAAAAAAGTCTAAAAAAATTATTAAAGGAATAACCGAGAGCGGACGACCCCTCTTACTGCCTCCAAAGGGCAAAGTGGGGAATGGGTGAATAAAAAGGGGTGGGCCCAAGCACCAGAGGGGGGTCAAGGTGCGTCTATCAAGGGGGCTTTTTATAGCTCCTTTTTATTTTAAAAAGCTTTTTAAAACTATCTTTTGATATTCTTCTTTATTAAACTATATTTCCTTTATATCACCATGTATATCTTCCCCTTTATATTACCCTCTATATCTTCCTCTATATTTTCATGTTATCTTCTTTCTATATCTACCATCAATCTCCTTCTATATCTACCTATATTTTTTTTTTCTTTTCTATCATGTAAATTTCCTTTATATTACCATCTAATCTTCTTCTAATCTACCTAATTTTCCTTCTATACTATCATGAATCTTCCTTCTTGCAAAACCCAATATGACCAAACTCTATATCTTCCTTCTATATCCTACCATGTATTTTCTTCCTTCTATATCTACCATCTATATCTTCCTTCTATATCTATCATGTATATCTTCTTTCTATATCTACCATCTATATCTTCCTTCTATATCTACCATCTATATCTTCCTTCTATATCTACCATCTATATCTTCCTTCTATATCTACCATGTATATCTTCCTTCTATATCTATCATGTATATCTTCCTTCTATATCTACCATCTATATCTTCCTTCTATATCTACCATCTATATCTTCCTTCTATATCTACCATGTATATCTTCCTTCTATATCTACCATCTATATCTTCCTTCTATATCTATCATGTATATCTTCCTTCTACAGTATATCTACCATCTATATCTTCCTTCTATATCTATCATGTATATCTTCTTTCTATATCTACCATCTATATCTTCTTTCTATATCTACCATCTATATCTTCCTTCTATATCTACGCTGTAACTCCCCTTTCCTTTATAAACTACCTCCTATATCTACCCTGTTATGTTCCTTACAATATCCGCAATCTATATTTCCTCATATCATCTGGATAGCTCGTCTACAGTTTCTACACTATCATCTTCCTTCTATATCTATCATTATATCTTCTTTCTATATCTACCATCAACTCATCTATATCTACCTTCTATATCTTCATGTATATCTTCCTTCTATATCTTCCTTCTATATCTTCCTTCTATATCTACCATCTATATCTTCCTTCTATATCTTCCTTCTATATCTACCATGTATATCTTCCTTCTATATCTATCATGTATATCTTCCTTCTATATCTACCCTCTAAAATCTTCCTTCTATATCACGGTGTCAATGATTCTAGCTTTACTAATATCTGCCATTTTATATCAAATCCTTTTGTATACATCTACCATTATGACACCCCTGTTCTATATCTACCATATATATCTTCCTTCTATATCTACCATATATATCTTCCTTCTATTTCTACCATGTATATCTTCCTTCTATATCTACCTTTGATATAATTACTGTCTATATCTACTATCTATATCTATCTTCTATATCTTTCCTATGTACAGTGGTGTGTGAAAAGTATTTGCCCCCTTCCTGATTTCTGAATCTTCTGGAAGTTTGTCACACTTCAATGTTTCCAATCATCAAACAAATTTAGATATTAGACAAACATAAGACAGAATGCAGTTACTAAATGATTCATAATTAAGGCCCTGTCTACACAGCACGGGCATTCAGTATTTAGAATCTGCCGAAAATCCGACTGTACCCAGTGCTGCTGGCTCTTTTTCAGTGTGCATGATGGGAGTTGTAGTTTCCCAACAGCTGGAGAGCGACAGTTTTCAGACCACTGCCTTAGGCAATGTTAAAATGACGTCCAAAACCCAACAGCCTCTTAAAGGGGTTTTGCCACGATGTAATGTTGACGTGAGATCCTCCAAAATGGCTATTTAATCACTTTTCTAAATATATGTCATTAAAAAAGAGAACCCTTTGAGAGCTACAGCCTGACTAAGATGCCCTTAGTTTCCTGACAGTTTACATTAGACACAACCAGTAGCTGACAGGAGCTGATCTGGCCGCGCTTGCGTTGTTTGCACTTCTATTCTGATGACAGGGAACATGAATGAGCTTTGAAGGGGCTGGGGAGAAAGATTCTGTGTCTTTTGTATAGAGAATCCACTGGTTGTAATGTAATTATCTGAGTAAACATGCAGTCACTCCCTGGCTCCCTGCTTAGCCCTCCTCTCCCCCCTGCAGCAGTTCCTGAACAAATGAGACACTGCCTGCTCAGAGCTTATCTTCTCTCCTGAGCAGATAAGAGGAAGAAACTTGTGCACAATACAGTTATCCCCTGTGGATTAGCCAAATAACATGTTTGCTCAAGTCCAGAGACTGAGTATCAGGAGCGTGCATGGGAGGTGGAGCGATGACATCACAGAGGAGGTACTTGTTTTTTTAAACACAGAAACACAACGCCCCTTTTTTCAGGCCTCAAGAGGGGAGTATCAGCCTGTTAGGGGAGGAAATCACTTCTTGGTAAAACCCCTTCAACCTCGCTGGACTGCAGGGTTTTGGCACAGATTTAAGCTAAAAACCGCGTCCGTTTTTCGGATTTGCTGCTGGCCCCATACATTGAATGTACAGGAATCAGGCGGCAATCCTGCAGAAGAGCCAGGAGGTTTGAAGATCCGCCGCATTTTAAAACCGCACGGAAAAAATCTGCGCCGTGTAGACTATAGCACGGATTTTTCATTGCAGTCTACACAGCGCTGGGTACAGTCGGATTTTCGGCGGATTTTAAATACTGAATCTGATGTAAATCTGATGAAATTTCCGTGTTATATAGACAGGGCCTTAATAATAAAAACCTTCATTTAAAAACTGCATTTTGTGTTACGTTTGTCTAATATTTAAATTTGTTTGCTGATCTGAAAGATTTAATTTATTGGTTCCTCTCCTCCAGGAGAGTTTTTTTTTCCCTTCTGAAGCCACTATTGCCTCTCACCCATTCTACACTGCCTGAGGGGGGCAAATACCCCGAAACGCGTCTGTAGATAAAATTAAGGGTTTTGGCAAAAACCCCTTTCATTACTAGGCTCGGGGAGCTCCATGTGAATTGGGATAACACATAAAATAGAGGGCGCTGTGGAGCTCCTCACTTTTTTCCCCATAAGTTTTTTTTTTCTGCAAACTCAGTGGGGTCTAAAGGCAAGAAAATTTCCCCACAAAAACCAAATTTATTGGTTCCTCTCCTAAGGAGAGATTTTTCCCCCTTCTGAACTATTTAAGTGTGACCAACATCCAGAAGAAATCAGGAAGGGGACTTTCTTTAGTTTAATAAATATCTATCTTTTATTCCTTCTATGTATATAAATACATTTTATATCTACCTTCTGTATCTATCCTCTATTACCACAAAAATATTTTATTTACCTTCCTATACAGTATGTAACATTACCTCCCATTCTCCCTTTTTAGTATTTCCTTCTACATCACCTTCTATAAATATCATTTATATATATAAATATACATATATATATATTAATATATTTTTTAAAATATATAATTTTCATCTTTTATGTAAATGTCTTCTATATCTATCTTCTAATAAGGTTTTTTAGTCCTTCTATATAAGTGTTTCTATAGCTCCCTTCTATATAAGTTCTTCTATATCTACTTCACTAAGGTCTTTCTATACCCTACCTCTCCATAAGTGTCTTCTTATCTACCTTCTACATAAGTGCTTCACTTATCTACCTCCTACATAAGTGAATCTTCCTATACTACCTTCTATTATAAGTGTCTTCTATAGTCTAACTTCGTATATTACATGCTACAAAGATTGTTTTCTATATATCTAACCTTTTATATAAGATGTCTTCTATAATCTACCTTCGTATATCTACCTTCTACATCATAACAGTGTCTTACTTAATCAAAACCGTCTTTATAGTGTGCTTCCTATAATCTGACCTTTACGATATAGAAGTGTACTTTATGATCTACCTTCTTAAATAACGTTGTCTTCTATATCTTCATTCATTATAAGTGGTACTATCGTATATCTACTTCTATATAAATGTCTTCTATATCTACCTTCTGTATATCAGCCTTCTATAAAAACTGTCTTCTAACTCTTCTTATTGTTACTCTTCTATATCTTACCTTTGCTGATTGAAGTGTCATTCTATATCGTACCTTCTACAAAGTGTCTTCTATATCTAACCTTCTATATCTACCTCTACCAATAAGTGTCTTCTATATCTACCTTCTATATAAGTGTCTTCTATATCTACCTTCTATATGTGTGTTCTATATCTACCTTCTAGGTATGTGTCTTGATATGATCAACTACTTCTATAAGTGTGTCTTCTATTCTAACCTTCTACATAAGTGAGCTTCTATATGCAGCCTTACAAGTACTACCATTTATTGTTACCTTCTATATAAGTTTCCTTCTATAATCTACCCTTAGAATATAAGGTGTCTTTATATCTAAATCCTTCTATATGCTACCTTCTATTTAATCTACCTTCTACTAAGGTCTTCTATATCTACCTCATCTATATAAATGTCTTCTATATTTATCTTCTATTAAGTTCTTCTATATCTACCTCTATAAAGTTCTTCTATATCTTACCTTCTATATCTACCTTCCCTTTTTTACATAAGTTGTACTTCTACATCTACCTTCTATATTGTCTTCTATATGTTCTTCTATATCTACTTCTATATGTGTTACTATATCTACCTTCTATATCTACCTTCTACATAAGTGTCTTCTATATCTACCTTCTATATAAGTGTCTTCTATATCTACCTTCTATATAAGTGTCTTCTATATCTACCTTCTACATAAGTGTCTTCTATATTTACCTTCTATATAAGTGTCTTCTATATTTACCTTCTATATAGGTGTCTTCTATATATAACTTCTATATCTACCTTCTATATAAATGTCTTCTATATCTACCTTCTATATCTACCTTCTATATCTACCTTCTACATAAGTGTCTTCTATATAAGTGTCTTCTATATCTACCTTCTATATAAATGTCTTCTATATCTACGTTCTATATCTACCTTCTACATAAGTGTCTTCTATATCTACCTTCTATATAAGTGTCTTCTATATCTACCTTCTATAAGTGTATTCTATATCTACCTTCTATATGTGTCTTCTATATCTACCTTCTATATGTGTCTTCTATATCTACCTTCTATATGTGTCTTCTATATCTACCTTCTACATAAGTGTCTTCTATATGCACCTTCTATATCTACATTCTATATCTACCTTCTATATAAGTGTCTTCTATATCTACCTTCTATATAAGTGTCTTCTATATCTACCTTCTATATGCACCTTCTATATCTACCTTCTAAATAAGTGTCTTCTATATCTACCTTCTATATAAATGTCTTCTATATAAACCTTCTATATAAGTGTCTTATATATTTACCTGCTCTATAGGTGTCTTCTATATCTACCTTCTATATAAGTGTCTTCTATATCTACCTTCTATATGCACCTTCTATATCTACCTTCTATATGCACCTTCTATATCTACCTTCTACATAAGTGTCTTTTATATCTACCTTCTACATAAGTGTCTTTTATATCTACCTTTTATATAAATGTCTTCTATATCTACCTTCTATATGCACCTTCTATATCTACCTTCTATATAAATGTCTTCTATATCTACCTTCTATATAAATGTCTTCTATATCTACCTTCTATATAAATGTCTTTTATATCTACCTTCTATATAAATGTCTTTTATATCTACCTTCTATATAAATGTCTTTATATCTACCTTCTATATAAATGTCTTTTATATCATACCTTCTATATAAATGTCTTTATATATATCTACCTTCTATATAATGTCTTTTATATCTACCTTCTATATAAATGTCTTTTATATCTACCTTCTATATAAATGTCTTTTATATCTACCTTCTATATAAATGTCTTTTATATCTACCTTCTATATAAATGTCTTTTATATCTACCTTCTATATAAATGTCTTTTATATCTACCTTCTATATAAATGTCTTTTATATCTACCTTCTATATAAATGTCTTCTATATCTACCTTTTATATAAATGTCTTCTATATCTACCTTCTATATGCACCTTCTATATAAGTGTCTTCTAGATCTACCTTCTATATGCACCTTCTATATCTACCTTCTACATAAGTGTCTTCTATATCTACCGTCTACATAAGTGTCTTCTAGATCTACCTTCTATATGCACCTTCTGTATCTATCCTTTATATATCTGCCTTCTATTCTGTGCTTAAGGTTCATGCACATCACAAGAGGAAGGATCACAAGCCGATCCCGCTGAAGATCCCCGATGGCTTCCGGAAGACCTCCAACAAGATCCCCCGGGAGAAGCTGGAGCTGTTTGCGGTGCTTTCCATAGAGACCAGCCACTACATCTCCTTCGTGAAGTACGGGACGGAGAAGGGCAGCTGGATGTTCTTCGATAGCATGGCCGACCGATTTGGTGAGCAACTGAAGGTTCCAATCGGTAGGACTGAAGCTCTCCTCCTTGGAGCTTGTGTCTAACTCCAGGCCCGGCTTATGTGGCCCTCGAGAGTTTAGACGCAGGGAGCAGGGACGGAGCGACTCTCCAGTGGGATGACACAGCCAGTAGTTCATCCTGGATTTGGAGCTCCAGCGCACCTCTACAGCTCTCTGTTTGGGAACTGACAGGTGGTGGCACAGCTCTGACAGCAATACCCAGGGACCCCAGCCACCCTGCAAGGCCCTTCAGCACTCCTGCCTTAGTGCAAATAGACATACTTATACGTCCAAACTGCGCTAAGGGGCGAGCCCGCTCCATACCCAGTGGTTGCCCCAATGTTATATATAGCCGTCACCTGCTGCCAGGATCGGAGACCGGTCCGATCCTGGTCACTTAAAGGGGTCTTCCCACCATAGATATCAATGACATATCAATAGAATAGGCCATCAAGGTCTGATGGGTGGGGATCCCACCTCTGGGACCTGCACCTATCTCAGGAATGGACCCCCGAAATCTCTCAGATTGAATGGAGAGGTGGTCGGGATTCTCCCATTGAAATCAATCCCCACAAGGAATTTATTTTCGGTTTCCCAGTACGTATATGGTTTAGTCAATGGAACCATTGAAAAGTGCCCCAGATGGTAACCTACCTCTGCCTACCCCAGCCCTGGGCATACCGGTGTGAAGAGATCCCTGATAGACGAGGACCCCAACTGAAACTGGTGCTTCATGTCCCTCTAATGCCCTTAAGCCTAATGTAATAGAGAAAGGACAGTGGGAAGAACCAGACACTTTCCTTCTAGAATCTTATATACATTGTATCAGATCTGAGATAAGAACAATGGGATGCATAGCAACCAACCAGAGCGCATGGCAACCATAGCGCATAGCAACCAACCAGAGCGCCATAGGCATACACCAACCAGAGCGCGGCATGGCAAACCAACCAACCAGACGCATAGCAACCAATCAGAGCCCATAGCACCCAATCAGGACCCCTCAGCTTTACATCCAGACCCTGCCTCACGGGAAACAACGAAAGTAACCTGATTGGTTGCAAAGAGCCTCTGACAACCGGTTGCTATGAGCTCGTTTGGTTGCATGAAGCTCTGAGCCATGGTATCCAAATGAGCCCCTTTTATTGGTTCAGCGAATGATTGATTGGTTGCTATGAGCTCTGATTGGTTGCTATGAGCTCTGATTGGTTGCTATGAGCTCTGATTGGTCGCTATGAGCTCTGATTGGTTGATATTGGTAACAAGGACAGTCTTTCTGTTAGTCTTCATAAATGGGACCCAGAATCTCTGGATGTCAGACAGGCAGAGCTATGGGCCCTAGTTGATCACCCACTTTTGCCCACCTGTCGTCCCAGTCCTGGGTAGAACCCCACTTTAAGTCTATAAACCTTTATTATCTCATGTTATATTATCTCATATTATCATCTCATTATGCAGGGAGTGAAAACGGCTACAATATCCCAAGAGTCACCCTTTGTCCGGAAGTAGCCACCTACCTGGCGGCTCCGCTGAACGACCTCATGAACCAGAACCCTCGCGAGATGAAAGGGGTGGCCAAACGCCTCTTTTGTGATGCCTATATGTACATGTATCAGAGTAAGAGGATGGCATTGTATAAGTGAGCGAGGATGCAGAGCTTCACGGTGGACCTCAATGTGGGATGTGGACCTTCTAGAAGAAACCAGTGTTCACTGGAGAGTGGGTCACGCCATGGGTTTGGGTTTCTCCTCACGAGCTGAACAGGTCTAAGTGATAATGTGAGGTTCGGATGTAGACAGTAGCAGAATTCCCCATACACGGCACAATCTGCTCTCTGAGGTTATGGTGCCAATGCCACCATTTTCTCTTATGGATCTTTGCTGCAGCAGAGGGATCTCCAGGAATCTACCATTCTTCCTTGATGGAAGGGATATCACTGTGAATTCAAAGGATCTCAGGTCTCCTTTCCGCAGGTGATCCCTGCCAGCCGTGCCTCAGTGTAGGAATACCTAGTGGCAGGGTACGGGGGCTGGTCCAATCCTGGGCACAAACTACTACCCCCACCCCATGTAGAGATTAGAAGCTCGAGAGCTTGACTGCTCTGCCTTGAAGATTCATAAGCTCATGGGAAACCAGAGCTTGGCCATTCTCTCTCTCTCTTGGTGGGTCCCGTAGCCATCATTGGGCATCTCTTCATCCCTAAGCTTCAGTGTGAACCTCTTGGTCTTGTCCACGTTTGTCTTTGATCCTGCCTCAGTGGAAGTCAAAACTCTGACCACATGATCGGATCATGGCGTGGCATGAACAATTTGGTGGCATCGGTGGGATCAGGAGGACGGTGGATCTGATTGGACAATGTCGTCTTCCTATAAGCGATTGCTCTTCTTGAGTTTTGGGCAATGTATCATCCCAGGAGACTTTTACATGTTTATTACAAGGAATCAGGAAAAGAAACAATGTCCGCATTGTCCATGGTGAACCTCTTCTGATTCCGCACTCAGAACCAGCAGGAGACTTTCCAGACTATTGCAAGTTTTTTAATAAAATCTAATGATAGTAAATGTTTCCTAGTCTTTGAGGATCGAAGCAAATGGTGGCCTCCAGCTACAGGGAGACTACAAGTCCTCACATGCCAGGACAGTATGCAGCTTTCACAGCATGCTGGGAGTTGTAGTTTCCCAAGGTTGCAGACCATTGTTTTCATTTTGGAGTTTGTCTAGTCGAGGCTTAATGGGTGAAACCGATTAGGAAAAGTGTGACTTGTTTTTGCTCCAGCCTAGCTGCATGTACTTTACAGGAGCTAAGCTCCAATAATGGACACGGCCAAAAGACAGGTAACATACACAATGGGATTGTAACGGCTTGGTAGTAGATCCTCTGGACCACCGCAAGCGATGATAGTTAAGCCACGCCAGGGAGCGGAGTCTAAGTAGCCCCCGGTATTCACCAGAGCTCGCCGCAAAGCGGGATGGACTTGCTGTGGCGTGAGGTTACCAGGTCGCTACCCCTGACGTGACTTGTTTGCGATGGCGGCCGAGGTGCAGCGAGGTACAGAATCGTAGTCCAGAAATCGTAGTCGTGGGCAGGAAGTAAGGTCAGGGCAGGCGCCAATGGTTCGTGGACAGGCAGTAAGGTCAGGACAGGCGGCAGAGATTCGGAGTCGAGAAACGTAGCAAAGGGTCTGGTACACGGTAAGGCGAAAATACACTTCAGGGGATGCTTTTTCTAAGGCTCGAGGCAACAAAGATCCAGCAAGGAGTGACTGCGAAGTGAAACCTTAAATAGGGGAAGCGCCCGGCAATTATCCAATTACCGGGACGCTGGCCCTTTAAATTTACAAGAACGCACGCGCGCTAGGGGGCGGGCACGCGCGCCTTGGCCGGCAAAGGACATGGACGGGACAAGAACGAGGCCAGGTAGTTCCCCGGCAGGAGCGGACCCCCGGCTCGCCTTGCGGCCAGCGGCGGCACCCGGGGGGGCGGCCATGGTTGCGCCCGCGGGCCAAGAAGCGGGGGCACCCACTACAGTACCCGCCCTCCCCCCTTAGGTCTCCCCCTCTTTTTAGGCTGAAGGAACTTACGGGGCAGATCTTGATTCAGGATATTGGACTCCGGTTCCCAGGACCTCTCTTCGGGGCCGAAGCCTCCCCCAATCTACAAAAAGAAAGTTTTCCCCCTGATGGCCCTTTAAAGTCTAAGTTTGTTTTTTTCATTTCAAAAACATCGGGGGACTCTAGGCCCGGGAAAAAGGGGGAAAAGCGCTTTTCGGGGAAAACCCGGGGTTAAAAGACCGGGGGTTTTTGGAGGGAGACGTGGGGGGCCTTTGGAACCCGGGAAAGAGATGGGGGCGGGGCCAAGCTTGTAGGACACCGGGTTCAGTTGCCGAAGTACTCTGAAAGGCCCCCAAAAAACCCCTGGGCCCAAATTTTATAGCGGGGGGATTTTGAGGCGTATGTATTTAGAAAGAGAGCCACCCCCTTTAAAACCCCTTTGGGGAACGGGGGGGGAAAGGGTTTTCCCTTCCCCTTGGTCACTTAGTCTTCTTTCCGGGTTTGAAGCCGGAAAAGGGGTTTTTGCGAGTCTCTCCCCAAATCCCCCCGAATCCTAAAACCTGGTTGTCCACGACGGGGGAACCTCGGGGGCCGAGGCCAAGGGGAGGGGGGGCGTGGGGGGACGACCAAAACCAAAAGGGAAATTTGGGGAAAGGGCCCCATCGGAGTCCCGTTTGGTTTTATTAAAAACCCCCGGCCCCAAAGGAAAAGCATTTCGGACCATTTTGCCCCGGCGCCCCGGGACAAAAAAGTCCGTGATACTCCCCCCCCCAAACCCGGTTTCCCTCTCCCCAACCGCCCATTAGTCTGGGGGTTTTACGCAGACGAGAAATCCAGTTTTGTTTTTGAAAAAGGGGGGAAAAAGGGGCCCCCAAAAAAAACTTGGGAGAAAAATTTGGGACGCCACGATGGGAGACAATGGGGGATGGCAAACCATGCGGGGCGAAAAATGGATGGAAAAAAGGGCCCTGCCAATTTGGGGAGCAAAAGGGGACCGGGGAAGCGGCACAAAGTGGGACCCGATTTCCCCCCGGGAAGGGCCCAAAAGATCCTTTAATTAAAGGGTTCCAGCCAAATTGTGTCCATGGGGAACCTGGACAGGAAAGGGGCCCTAAAAACCCCGCGAGCCTGTGTGCGGGGGACCTTTTTTTGGGGTGCAAAAATGGGGGGCCGGAGAGAACGAAGTCCTTCCCTTTTTGGAGCAGGGGTTGGCCACCATTTAGTGTCATGAAGAGGATTTTTAAGATTTCCGAAAACCCCGGGGGGGGTTTGGCCCGGGCCCCCCATTAAGAGAACAAAGGGCCCCCAACCCAAACTCTCCTCCTGATTTGGCAGGAGGCACTTTTTTTTCTGCCCGGGGGAAAAACGCTCCGGAGGCTACAGGAGCCACAGGGGACCAGCCTTTTCCCAGGCCCCAATGATGGCTGAAAACACGGTTCCCCCCGGAAAATGACAGAAGAAACGGGAAAAGGGCATCCGTTTTGCCATTTTTTTTTTTGGCCGTCCAAAAATTTGATCCTTTTAAAAAATAAAAAGCGGAGAAAAAAACCCGAAAACCCCCCGGGCCGGCGGGGGTTTTAAAACCCTGAGCCGTCTGAAGGTTTTGGAGATTCTTATTGCCTTTTAAGACCGCCCAAAGGGGGCCCGGGGGAGCTCCCCCCAAACCCAAATTTTCGCCACTTTTCCCGGGGCCAAATTTATGGCCCAAAACAGTTTCCGGTATCCGATGGCAAAATTTTACGTTCTGCCGAAGAGAAGGTTTTCAAAAAAAAAACCCGCATGTGACGGTTTGGGCCTTTGGGGCCCTTTCTGGGTCGGGATCCCCCTTTTGCTCCCAGGGAAGAGGAAACCACCTCTGGGACTAAGGCCTCCGGATTTGGGACGGCCAAAATGGGGTCTTAGGAGAACGGCTGTCTTCATTGGGGAGAATGCTTCCTCGGCAAAACCGGGGGCCCCAACATTTGGGGATTAGCGTTTTTTCTGGGAGGAAAAGAGCCAAAAATGTGGGGGGGCCACCACGTAAAAAGTGGGGAATAAACTGCCTTAGAAAGGGGGGCAAACCCCCAGGAAAGGGGGTTGAATCGCCCGGAGCCCGGAAGTGGGCCACGCTGGACGCAGGATTTTAGCTGGGTCCATCTGTAACCTCAAACGGGAAACTATGAAACCCCAGGGGGGAAAGGGCTGGCCTGGTGGAAACCGACATTTCCCTCCATTTTGGGCCCATACGTCGTTGTCCCGCAGGGGGGGCGGGAGGGGGGGGTGCAGGCCCTTTTGGCCGTACTGTACCTGATGGGGTCTGAAATTCAGGAGAAAAAATCAGAAAAAACGTCCAGGAAATACAAGGACCCAGGTGTACAGCAAGTCCCGAAATACGAAATTTGACGAACACCTGAAAAAAGGGGCTGGGGCGAGATCAGCCCGAAGGGAAACACGAGAAACCAAAAATCCCAAAACCCGGGGTTTTTAAAAAGCCTTTTTCCACTCATCCCCACTCCAAAATTCTGATGAGGTTAAAAGCACCCTCAAAGATCTATTTTTGGTGAACCCCTTTGGGGCCCCACGAAGGGGGTAAAAGAGCTGGGAAAACAGGGGTAGAGGGAAAGCGATTCTTCACCGTAACTTTTTTAAAGCCCTCGTAATCAATTCGGGGGAAATAAATTTAACCTCTTTCTTCTGGACAAGAAGAAAGCCACAGCGGCGGGCGAGGGGGAAAATTTGGCTTTTTGAAGTTTTTCAACAAATTCCCCCGTATATGGGGCCCCAACAGGGCCCTGGGTCTCTGGCACAGAAGGGGGAAAAAACCCCCCCCCTTTGGGAGGACTGGTTTTCCAAAGGGAGGGGGTCTATGGGAACAGTCAAAGGGCCGATGGGGGGGGTAGCTTTCAGCCCTGTTTCTCCCGGAATAATCCCAAATCCGGTACTCCCTGGGAAAGCCCTTTGTAGGGGCAAAAAGGGGGCCACTGGGGAGGAAATTTGGACACCTGGGTTTTGGGGGCCCCCAAAAACAGGCTCCTGGCATTTCCCCGACCCCCCAACGCGGATTTTCCCCTGTTTTCCAAACAATCTTAGGGGCGGGATGTTTAGCCAAGGAAAGCCCCAACAAAATCGCGGGAAAAAGGGCGTGAGGGGGAAACGTGAAAGGGGGATTTTCTTCCTCCCTTGTGTAAAAAACCCCTAAAACGGATGGTCACGGGGCCCCGGGAATAACTGAATGGAGTCGTCTAGAAAGCCCCCACTGACGGAAGAGATAAGCAAGGGCTTTTCCAGGCAATCACGGCAAGCGATAGCGGACACCAGGGGGGCATAATAAATTTCCCGGGGGGAGCCGGAGTCCCATAAAGGGGCAAAAGCCCCGGGAAGGATAGGCCAGCATCCGTCGTTACCAGTCCACACAACCCAAAGTCGAGGGATTGGAAGACTGAGCCCCCTGGGGAACCCCTCCCCAGGGGCCCTGGGTGCGGCTTTTCCTGACCCCCCAGAGGCCCGCTGGGGGCAACTCCAAAGGGAAAAAGGGCCCGGACTGGTCGCAGTAAAAGGCAAAAAGGTTCCCACCCCCCGGGGGGACAGTTTCTGACCCCCGACAAGTTTTTTCCCGGTCCACCTGCAGGGGTTTTTTTTCCCAGTGGCCATCTGTGGGGGGGGGCAGGGAGATCGCGGGAAAAACGGGACCCAGACGAGGAGACGGCGGGGTTTGTGGAGTCACGCCCCCGGCAGGAGCCCTTTCTGCTCTCCGTAAAAACGCACTCTATGCGAGGGGGTTAAGGGGATGAGTTTCACTAAGAAGTTTGGGAAAACTCTAGCTCAAGGGCGTCCTTTCCCTTTTTCCTTACTCGCGGGCCCGTTTTTGGGTTTGTGGCGCACAGAGCGGCATAAATTCCCTACGCTGGGAAGGCAAGGGTGGGGGAAAATTGGGAACCCAAAACCCCCCATACGTGAAGTCCCCTTGGCATGGGTTTAGTACGCAGTCTCCGGGGAAGATGCTCATACGGGCTCCCGAAAACCCCCTTGGGGAAATTTCAAGGGGAAAGGGCCTGTAGCTTTTCGGTCCCCGGGGTCATTTCCGGGTTCCCAAAGGGGCGCCCGCCCAGGCCCGGGCCTTTCCGAATAGCAGGTTTACCACAAAATCCCAAACCTTCGCCCTTTTATTTGGAAATTTGGTGGGCCCCATCAGCTCCACGTGAAAGGGGAGCACTGCGAAAAAGAATCCCGGTAGAGTTTTCGAGTCCCTTTTCCAAACCCCTTGGGAGGTAAGGGGGAAGGGGCGAAGCTTTCGGCCCCCCGGTACCCCAGCGAGACGGCGGGGGTATTTAAAGTCACCGGGAAGGGGCAGTTGTTTCTGCGGGGAACCGGGTTTTTTGGCCCCTCATGGCGGAAAAGCTGACCCATTTGCGATTTTTTTTGGGGCGACCCTGCCTGCGACCTTTTTGGGCGACAATGGCCCGGAGACCCCGGGAGGTTTTGGCGGGGGCACCTTGGGCGGGATCCATGGTTTTGGATCTAACAGAAAACTCTGGGTAGTGGGAATCTCGGACCACCCCAAGCGAAGAAAGAAAACCCACACCAGGGAGCGGGGCCCTAAGTAGCCCCCTTTTTCCACCAGAGCCCCCCCGCAAAGGGGGAATGGACTTGCTGCGGCGTGAGGCTACCAGGTGGGCTACCCCCTGAGGGAATTTTCCCTTTGCGGGGGCCGCCCGAGATGCACAGGTACCGAACGTAAATCCAAAATCGAATCTTTGGGGCGGGCAGAAAAGGCCCAGGGCAGGGGGGCCCAAAGGGTTTCCCCGGGGTCGGGGACAGGCAGGGGGTCGGGGCTGGCGGCAGAGTTTTGGGATCAAAGAAACGTAGAAAAGGGGTCGGGTTTAAAACCGGAAAGGGGCGAAAATACACTTCGGGGGATGCTTTTTCAAAAGGCTCGAGCAACAAAGATCCAAAAGGGAAATGAATGCGAATGAAACCAATTAAATAGGGGAAGCCCCCCGGCCAATTACCCAAATTAAACCCGGGACGCTGGCCCTTTTAAATTTTAAACAAGAAAACGTGTGGGCAGGGGGGGGGCACGACCCCCTTGGGCCCGGGCAGGGAAAGGGGGACGGGACAGGAACAAAGGCCCAGGTGGTCCCGCGGCAGGAGCGGACCCCCGGCTCGACTTGCGGCCGCGGCCCGAGAAGCGGGGGCACCCGCTACAGGGATCACATTATTATGACCAAAGTGACAGCAGCTAGATGGGGGCGCAGTGACTCCATAAGGTCCTGGTAGGTTGTCAATGGTATTTGGAGCTAACTGCATCCACAGCTGCTGGAGGAGTCCATATGAGGCCAACACCAGCCATCCATGGGCCCGGCCACCATCATGTGACTGCACTCACGAGCCGGGGGCTGGAGGGGCCAAAGAGCAAACACCACCATCCGAGGGGCCCCACGTGCCCGACTCGCACAACAAAAGCCCAGCAGCTGCTGGAGGGGCCATAGAGCCAACAAATCCCAGCACCATCCAAGTCTGGGCCCCAATGGTCTGCGACCCTCACACACCCACAGGAGAGGGCCAATAGAGGAGCCAAACAACCAGAGCCATCCAGGGGCCCCCACATGGCTCTGACAGATGCATCTTTCCCCCACACTGTCTGTAGGAGTCAAATAGGCCAACACACCCACTACCACCATCCAGGGGCCCCACATTCAGACTGTCACCCACCCCGCTGCTGGAGGGCCATAGAGCCAACACTACCATCCAGGGCCCAACATGCTGACTGCACCCACAGTCTGGGTTCTGGAGGAGCCATAGAAGCCAACACCCACCATCCCAGGGGCCCTACATGCTGACTGCATCCACAGCTGCTGTGGAGGAGGCCTAGAGCCAACACTACGCATCCAGGGGCCCCACATGCTTGACTCTGCACCCACAGATGCTGGAGGGTCCCATAAGAGTATCAACACCACCTATCCAGGGGCCGCACATGCTGACTGCACCCCTACAGCTTGCTGGAGGGATCGCTCAGAGCCAATACCACCATCCAGTTAGAGGGGGCCCCCCACATACTGACATGGCACCCACAGCTTGCTGGAGCTGATGCCAATAAGGCCCACACCACCTATCCAGTGGGCCCCACATGTCTGGCTGACTGCCACGGCCACACTGGCTGGGCTGGAGTTGGGTGTGGCCATAGAGCCAACACCACCATCCAGGAGCCGCGCACATGCTGACTGGCAACCCACAGCTGCTGGAGGACCATAAGAGCCAACACCACCATCCTAGGGGGGGCCCACATGGGCTGACAGCAATCCCACACGCTGGCTGTCTGGAGAAGGTCAATAGACCCCCAACACCACCATCCAGGGGCCCCAACTGCTGACTGTCACCCACAGCTGGCTGGAGGTCGCATAAGAGCCAACACCCACCATCCATGGGAGCCCCACATGCTGGACTGCACCCACACTTCTAAGGGTCCATAGACCACAACACCATCCAGTGGCCCCACATGTGCTGACTGGCAACCCAACAGGCTGTTGAGGGTGTCCAAAAGTCCAACACGCACCATCCAGGGGCCCCACAAGCTCGACTGCAAAGACTCTGCACATTGCAAGCATAGCCCACAGGAGGGGGCCATAGTAGCCAACACACAACCATCGCCAGGGGCCCCCACAAAGCTGACTGCACCCACAGCTGCTGGAGAGAGTTCATAGAGCCCCAACACCGACCATCTAGGAGGCCCCATCATGCTGACTGGCACCCACGCGCTGGGCTCTCTCGGAGGGGGCCATAGAGTCCAACCACCACCATCCAGTGAGGCCCCTACCATGCAGACAGCACTCCACAGCTGCTGCTGTATGGAGCCATTAGAGGCCAACACCCACCTCGCATGGGCGCTCACATTCTGACTGTCACCTCACAGCTGCTGGAGGGGCCATATAGGCCAATAACCGACCTCCGAGCAGGGGCCTACACATTCTGCTTTGCACCCTCCAGCTGCTGGATGGAGCCATAGAGCCAACACCACCATCCAGGGGCAAGCCGTTTATGGGTATGTAGCGGTGGCTTACTGGGTCACCCACGTAGGCTGTCTTGTGAATGGGTTTGGGCAGTTCCATGGGTATAGGATGCCATTACACCTTGTGTGTTGGTCTGGGACCGATTCTCAGTGGCCCCTAGCATGCTGGACTGGGCATGCACATCGGGCACAACTAGCTGGAGAGGAGGCCAAAGAGGGCCAACAACCACCATGACCAGGGGCCCCACATGCGACTAGCACCCACAGGAGGGGCCCGATAAAGAGAAGCCAAACACCACTCATCCATGGGGCCCCACAAGTCAGACTGCACCCACAGCTGGCTAGGAGGAGTCATAGAGCCAACACCACCATCCCCGTGGGCCCCCTCATGCTGACTTTCGGCAAACCCACCAGCTGGCTGTAGGGGCCATAGAGATCCAACACCAACCATCCAGGGAGGCCCCACTTTCTGACTGCCACCCCGAGCTGATGAGGAGCCTATAGACCAACACCACCATCCAGGGGGCCCCACAGCTGATTGCTCGTCTGCCACTAGTAGCTGGCTACGGAGGAGCCATATGATGAAGGCCACCCCCACCAATCCAGGGCCCTACATGCTGACTGGCAATCCACAGCAGGGCATGGAGTGAGGCCATATAGCCAACTTAAACCCACCGATCTCAGGTGGTCCCCACATTAAGCTGACTAAGATGTCACCCTCACCGGTAGATTGCAGGGAGGTGTCCATTAGAGACAACCACCTCGGTTGGGAAACCCAAACCCAAGGGGCCATACGCACGGCACAATCTGGACTGCACCCACAAGGCATTCTTGGTATGGGTCGCGTAGAGCCAATCACACCCACCATCCAGTGAGCCCGGCCACAGTGACTGAACTGGGTTTTAGTAAAATTGAAGCTTGCAGACGCAAACTACAAAGCTGCTAGTTCTAGAAGTAGGACGCAATTAAAAGGGGTGCCAACACCTACATTACCATGATCACCTAAGAATAGGGGCCCAACCACCCAGCTGGCTGAACTATAATATCTAGGCATACCCATCAGCTGGACCGGTAGGGGCCATGAAGCCACACACCACCAATAACCAAGAGGGTGGGGGGTGAGATAGAGGAAACTAAGTAAATTCTACCAGGAGTCCCCCACATGCTCGGACAGCAAACAACCCACAGCTGCTGGAAGGGCTCCATAAGAACACGGACAACAAACCAAAACCAAACCCTTAGTAAACAGGTGCCCTATCGAACCAACATTAGGCAGTGCAAAGAGAATACATGGCACAACCACAAGCGAACAAGGCATCGGCATAGGGTCCAATCCAGAAGCCAAACACCGCACCCACTAGCTTCTTTAAGGGGTCCATAGAAGCCAAAAACACCAACCAAGCAAACCCACAAGGCAGAGACATTAAAAAAAGAATGCCAATCAGTAGATATACCAACACCCCATCATGTCATGACAATATTAATTCAATAAAAGAAGAATAATAATCATATAATATGCACGCCTAGCAGCTAAGCAATGGATATTGGAGTCATGATAAGAGAAGCAAGACAACCTCCTACCATTAATCTCCCGTATGAGAGGTAACCCGCAACTAAGTTACTGACGATGCAAAAACCCTACCGGCTGGCTCAAAGGGAAAGGGGGAGGACGTCCCACCAACATCACATTGCTGCGACGCCATAAAGCCAACAACCTGTATTCCAGAAGCAGCGCCACAACATGAAACATTGAACTAGCACCCACAGCAAGGACTTCGTTGAGATGTGATGATATGTTAAGCCATCTAGTTATAAGACAACTCCAGACCATGTAACACAAATTGAGCAAAAATAACTAATTAGTATTTATCTCCCGTGCTGACGTGCACGCCCACATGCTGCTAAGGAGGTCCAAAGGAAGCCAAGTATACCGTATAGACAACTAAGATTTAATAACTCAATCCAGTGAGGCCCAATGCATAGCTAGACCATGCATTCCACAGCTTGCTGGTAGGACCATAGAGTCCAACACTATCAACCATGCCTAGGGGTCCCCACATGCATGACATGGACCCACGAGGGGCTGAAGCTCTTGCCTGGGAGGGTCCAGTAGATTGTCCATACACCACCATTCCATGGGCCTCACATTCTGACTCACCCACAGCGTGCTGAGAGGGGCCGATAGAGCCTACAACACCATCCATTGGTGCCGCCACATGCTGGACTGCAAACCAGCACAGCTGAGTTGGAGGGGCCATAGTAGCCCACAACCACCAGTCCAGGGGGCCCCACATGCTGACTGCAACCCACATGAGGGGCCCATAAGAGCCAACACCTTCGGTTTGACCATCCAGGGTCCCCACATGCGACTGCAGCACCCACGACGGGGCTGGAGGGGGCATAGACCAACACCACCACCAGGGGTCCCACACCAAGCTGACTGCAACCCACAGCTGCTGGAGGGTCCATATAGTCCATCACCACCCTCCAGTTGGGCCCCCACATTCTGACTGCACCCACGAGCTGCTGGAGGAGCCATAGAGACCAACACCACCATCGCAGAGGCCCCCATGCTACTTCACACCCTCAGGGCTGGCTGGAGGGTCCCATAGAGAGGCAACACCACGTCATCCAGGGCCCCACTGTCTGACTTTGCACCCACAGCTGCTGAGGAGCCAATAAAGCAACAACCACCATCCAGGGGCCCCACATTGTGACTAACTCCTGCCCACACCACAAGGCTGCTGGAGGGGCCATAGAGACCAACAGACCCCACCATACAGGGCCCCACGAGGCCGACGCACCCACAGCAGCTTGAAGGGCATAGAGCGGCGAGACTACCCATCACATCCAGGGGGCCCCGCACATGCTGACTGCACCCACAGGAGGGCCAAAGAGGCCAACAACCCACCATCCACGGGAGCCCCACATGCTGACTGCAGGGCCACCGGCTGCTGGAGGAGTCATATAGCCAACACCACCATCTATCCCAGGACCTTTCCACAGCTGACTGGCGCCAAACCCCACCGCTGCTGGAGGGGCCATAGAGCCAACACCACCTATCCAGGAGTGCCCCACATGCTAGACTGCACCCCAGCTGCTGGAGGACGCATAGAGCCAACATCAAATCACCTATATTCGCAGGGTAGCCCCACAATTCTGACAAGGCACCCCCAGGGCTGTCTGGATGGGGCCAAGAGAGGCGTCAGATCACTACCTTGGGGGGACTGGACCATCCAGAGGGCGCACATAGTCTGACTTGCAACACCTCCATCATGGGCCTGGAGGAGCCATATAGCGCAACACCACCGATACAGAGGGCACCACGTGCCTGACTGCAAAGCACCCACAGGCTGCTGAAGGAGCCATAATAGCCAACACCCAACGCATACCAGGGCCCTACATGCTGACTGCATCCACAGCTGCTGGAGGAGGGGCCATAGAGCCAACACGCACCATCCAGGGGCCCCACATGGCTGACTAAAACCACAGCTGGCTGGAGGTCCAAAGAGGGCCAACACCACCATCCAGGGGGCCCCACATGCTGACTGCACCCACACTATCTGAAGTGGTCCATAGACCAACAACACCATCCCGGGCGCCCACATGGCCTGACTGCACCTACCACAGCTGTTGGAGGGGCCATAGAGCAAAACCACTCAACCAGTGGCCCGCACAGTGCTGACTGCACAACCCACAGGAGGGGCCATAAGAGCCAACACCACCATCCAGGGGGGCCCCACATGCTGACTTGGCACCCACAGCAGGCTGGAGGGGCCCATAGAGCCAACACCTCACCATCCAGGGGCCGCCACATACTGACTGCAAAGCCCACAGGTGCAGTAGGAGCCATAGAGCCAACCCAGCCATCCAGGGGGCCCCACATTGTCTGACAGCACGCCCACAGCTGCTGGAGGGTCCATAGAGCCAACACCACCATCCAGGGGCCCCACATGCCTGACTGCAACCCACAGCTGCTGGAGGGCCATAGAGCCAACACCACCATCCAGGGGCCCCACATGCTGACTGCACCCACAGCTGCTGGAGGGCCATAGAGCCAACACCCCATCCAGGCCCCACATGCTGACTGCACCCACAGCTGCTGGAGGAGCCATAGAGCCAACACCACATCCAGGGCCCCACATGCTGACTGCACCCACAGCTGCTGGAGGGCCATAGAGCCAACACCACCATCCAGGGGCCGCCACATGCTGACTACACCCACAGCTGCTGAGGGTCCATAGAGCCAACACCACCATCCAGGGCCCCGACATGCTGACTGCACCCCACAGCTGCTGGAGGGCCATAAGCCAACACCACCATCCCAGGGGCCCCACATTCTGACTGCACCCAACAGTTTCTAAAGGGGGCCATAGAGCCAACACCACCATCCAGGGGCCCCCACATGCTGACTGCCCCCCAAGCTGCTGGAGGGTCCATAGAGCCAACACCACCATCCAGGGCCCCACATGCTGACTGGCACCCACAGCTGCTGGAGGCCATAAGCCAACACCACCATCCAGGGCCCCACATGCTGACTGAAACCCACAGCGGGGCTGGAGGGCCATAGAGCCAACCCCAAACCATCCAGGGGCCCCACAGCTGACTGCACCCACCCCTGTGGGGGGCCCCAAAGAGCCAA
>JAODAL010058043.1:0-22322 GCA_025379985.1 Phyllomedusa bahiana | reverse complement strand
TTTTTAAAAATAAAAAAGCAGCAATCCTTGTAGTGAGACAACCCCTTTAAGTATTTTTTTTCTGTATTTTCCAAATCTTGCTCCATTTTAATATAATTTTTTTTAAAGTGAACGACCCCTTTTAAGGACCTTACCCAAGTAAAGCCATGACAGGATCTTCATTCAGAGGACTGTGCCTGTGCAATTGTTGTCATCCCATCTGCTTAATGAGGTGGTCACTTCTACGCCCCTAACAACGCCACCATCAGCTCATATGGCTTATCGCCTTGCACACAAGGGGTTAACTGCAAAGTCCTCAAACTCATTTGACCCCTCTTAAAAGGAGGCCCCAGTGATTCCTGGTGCCTTTCTAATCTCAAATATACATGTTTGATAGGTGGAGGTCCCTATAGGAAATATTTCCGGCTACTGCCTCACTTAGCAGAACCAGGGTCATAGAGGCCCCGTTCTACCCATAGCTGCAGCAGATGCTATGGATGTAACATAAATGTCTATGGTGGGAAATCCCTTTAAATTTTATTGAAGCAAAATATTTGTTTCTATTTAGGGGAATAAAGTTAGAAATGGGAAACGCAAAGGGCAGGTTATCTGCCCAGAAGAGGAAACTTTCATTTACATTTCATTCATGCAGCCCGCTGCCATTAGAGCACAGGGTCCTGCTGGGTGCAGCTGATTAAATATTTAGATGAATTCTATTACTGAATTAAGTATTTATTGATTTATAATTTAAAAGATTCATGATTTGCCATTAAATCTGGGAGCCGGCTTTCTCTGGGATGTTAAGTTGTGCGCTGTTTAAATCCACTGAAAGAGCTTAAAATACTGCCCGTAAAAGAGGTTTATTGCAGAAAACCATGCAAGGTCTGAAGTTCAATCACCGCATCAACTTTTGTAGGTATTATAAATATTCTTCCTGCCGAAATGTTGAAAATTGTACTGTTTTATTGTTTCATTCGCAAAAAAATTATCAGAGCAAAAACAATGCTCAAATATCAGCGTAATATGGTTCAGCAACAATGCTACACAGTGTCATAATAACATGGCGTTATAGTGCCCCCATATCAGTGCTACACAGTGTCATAATAGCAGTGCTGTATAGTGCCCCCATATCAGTGCTACACAGTGTCATAATAGCAGTGCTGTATAGTGCCCCCATATCAGTGCTACACAGTGTCATAATAGCAGTGCTGTATAGTGCCCCCATAACGGTGCTACAGTGTTTCATAAAGCAGGGTTTATGTGCCCATACGTGTACCCCTTCATAATGCGTCTGTATAGTGCCCCCAACAGTGCTACACAGTGTCAAAAGCAGGCTGTATAGTGCCCCAAAAACGGGGCACACGTGTCATAATACAGTGCTGTAAGTGCCCCCTATCATGCTAAGTGTCTAATAAAAGGCGGGAAAAGTGTCCCCTACTGCTACACAGTGTCATAAAAACGGCGTTTGTCCCCATAACGTGCTACACAGTGCCCTAATGCATCTGTATAGTGCCCCCATACAGGTTTTTAACAGTGTCATAATACATGCTGTATATGCCCCCATACTGCTCACAGGTATAATAGCAGTGCGTTGGTGCCCCCATACGTCTACATATTCATAATAAGCGTTATGCCCCCATACGTGCTAACAGTGTCATAAACAGTGCTGTAACCCCCCATATCATGCTACCCAATGTCAAAATGCAGTGCTGTAAGTGCCCCCATACGTGCTAACGTGTCTAATACATGCTGTTATTCCCCCCATATCGTGCAACATGTAAAAAAAAAAAAGGTTTTTGTGCCCCCATATCGGTAAAGTTCTAATACGGCTTTAGGGCCCCCAAAAAGTGCTAACATGCATAATACAGTGCTGTTTGTTTCCCCATATATGCTAAAAGTGTCAAAAAGCATTTTTTCCCCCCTACATGCTCACATTTGAAAATCGTGCTGTATGTGCCCCCAAAACTGCTAAAGTGTCTAATCAGGTGTTTTCCCCCCAAAACTGCCACAGTGAAAATTACAGTGCTGTATTGCCCCCATAAAAGTGCTAACAGTGTATAAAAAACAGCGTATGTGCCCCATACATTGAACACGTGTCTAATACAGTGCTTTGGGCCCCCATAACGGTGTCACAGGTAAAAAAATGCTGTATGGTGCCCCATAAAACTGCTATAAAGTGTCCTGATGACTGTGCTATATAGTTCCCCAATAATACTGCTACAGAGTGTCATAATAACAATGCTATTTGGTTCCCCCATAACAGTGCTATATGGTGCCTTTATACCAGAACTGCAAGGTGCCCCTATATCAGTGTTATACCGTGTCATAATAACAGTGCTATATGGTGCCTTTATACCAGTGCTAGGCTGTATCATAATAACAGTTCTATATGGTGCCCCCATAAATGTGCCATACAGCATCCTGATGACAGCGCTATATGGTGCTTCTATAACAGTGCTATACAGTGTCATGTGAACAGTGTTTTATGGTGCCCCCATAACAGTGCTAAACAGTGTCCTAATGACAGTGCTATGTGCTTACCCCATAACAGTCCTATACAATGTGCTATATGGTGCTTCTATAACAGTGCTATACAGTGTTATAAAACCTTGTTATATAGTGCCTTAATAACAGTGCTACATTATATTCCCTATAACAATGTTAGACAGTGTCCCAATAACCAATGGTGTTACCATATATGTTGCCTCAATAAAGTGCTATACAGTATCCTGATGACAGAGCTATTTGATACCCCCAATAACAGTTCTCTATTGTGCCTGCATTATCATTGTCACTTAATGCTCATGTGATGACTCAACAGCAGTGCCATACAATGCTCAAATAGCTCTGTTTGTCCTCCAAAAGTCATACAATGCTTGATAATGGTGCTGTGTAATGCTACTACAATAGTGCTATACCTTGCCCCAGTTAAGTGACCTAATAGCAGGATTATACAGTTTCCCAATTACATTGCTATATACTTCCCTACCAACAGTGCACCAAAAACAGTGCTGTGTAATGCTTCAATAATAGTGCCTTACTGTGCCATCCAAAAATGGCAATCTGTACTCAGTAGGGTACCCCAGCTATTGTGACATATGATGATTTAACAATAGTATTTTATGGTGCTTCAAAAATAGTCCTATACAGTGTTCTAATAACAGTCCTGTAGGACACCCACCAACCTTGTCATATGTTATACCAATAACAGTGCCACAAAGTGCACCTAAAACAGCGCTAAACAGTGCAACAATAACAGCGCCACAAAGTGCACCAATAACAGAGTCATACAGTGCATCAATAACAGAACCACAGAGTGCACCAATAACAGT
Source organism: Phyllomedusa bahiana (assembly GCA_025379985.1). Classification (NCBI taxonomy): domain Eukaryota; kingdom Metazoa; phylum Chordata; class Amphibia; order Anura; family Hylidae; genus Phyllomedusa; species Phyllomedusa bahiana. The sequence continues at coordinate 19,011 of JAODAL010058043.1, read as the reverse complement.
GCCATACGGTGCACCAATAACAGTGACACAGAGTGCACCTATAACAGTTCCATACAGTGCACAAATAACAGTGCCATACAGTGCACCAATAACAGTGCCACAGTGCATCAATAACAGAACCACACAGTGCACCAATAACAGCACCATACAGTGCCCCAATAACAGTGCCACAGATAGGCTACGTGCATCAGGAAGTGAAATACGAGGGAAAAAAAAAAGGAAAATGCGTGTGGGTAATTAAAATAATAATAATAAAAACTCACCACATAACTAGCGCCACACATGCACCTAATAACCACAGTTTCACACAGTGCACCAGTAGCAGCGCCACACAGTGCACTAATAACAGCGCCACACAGTGCACTAATAACAGCGCCAAACCGTACACCAATAACAGAGCCACACAGTGCACTAATAACAGTTTCACACAGTGCACCAGTAGCAGCGCCACACAGTGCACTAATGACAGCGCCACACAGTGCACCCTAATAATACGTCCACCCCAGTCCCACCAATAACAGCACCACACAGTGCAATAATAACAGTGCCACACAGTGCACAAATAACAGTGCCACACAGTGCACCAATAATAGAACCACAGACTGCACCAATAACAGTGCCACACGATGCACCAATAGCAGCGCCAAACAGTGCACCATTAACAGAGCCACACAGTACACCAATAACTGCGCCACACAGTGCACCAATAACTGCGCCACACAGTGCACTAATAACAGTTTCACACAGTGCACCAGTAACAGCGCCACACAGTGCACTAATAACAGCGCCACACAGTGCACCAATAACAGCGCCACACAGTGCAATAATAACAGCGCCACACAGTGCACCAATAACAGTGCCACACAGTGCACCAATAACAGTGCCACACAGTGCACCAATAACAGTGCCACACAGTGCACCAATAACAGTGCCATACAGTGCACCAATAACAGTGCCACAGTGCATCAATAACAGAACCACACAGTGCACCAATAACAGCACCACACAGTGCACCAATAACTGAGCTATACAGTGCACCAATAAGAACTACACAGTGCACCAATAACTGAGCTATACAGTGCACTAACAAGAGCTACACAGTGTACCAATAACTGTGCAACACAGTGCACCAATAGCACAGCCACACAGTGCACCAGTAACAGCGCCATACAGCTAAGAGTGTTTTCTGCAGATGTACAAGTTGCAAGGCCCTTAACCTACAAATGTATAAATTCTTCTTAAATATTAATATAAATCCTAAAACTGGGTTGGAGGTCAGATATCCTCATGCCAGCACCTTGTGGAGTTCTAAAACAGCTTCCATTCAGTTTTTGATTTGTTGGCTTTCCTGGTTTAGGTCGACGGAAATCCCTGCAGATAATGACTATTTTAGAGCCCTGGTTGAGATACAGTGCTATACTTATTGATGGGGATTAGCTTTAGGAAAATAATTAGCGGATTCTGATTCTTAAAACTGTAATAAGACCCATGTTGGCACTACAGTGGAACCAGAGCATTATGGGTAAAAACTGCCCTCCATTATAATCCTTTAACAAATGATTACTTTGGAATAGTTTTAATAGTACATTAGGAATAGCTGTTTTACATTTTTGAAGCATGTAAAGTTCCATAATTATATACACATCCTGAAGTCGAAAGAATGTATCTGCTGCAGAACGCGCCACATCAAATGGGATTTTGAGCTTAACCTCCATGTAAATTAAAAAAATATTAGGCAAATCAGATCTGCTGAAATCTGTGGTTTCATCTGCACTTGTTCTGGAAGCAGATGATGGAGACACAATTGTAGGAAACATTGAGGAACTTCAGACTAAAGCTATATTGGAGACACTTAGATGGTGTTGGCTTGACGCTCTCACTTATCAAGTCATGAGTCGAATAATGTGGTGGATGAAGGTGTAAGTGTGTCTTTGGCAACCCAGCATCATTTTGTAAGCAGAAGGTCTTCAAGAAGTCATCCACCATCAAGGTCTATCGCGTAGACCTAATCCAAGATAGCACATACTCAGAGTCAAGCTCAGATTTCTTCAAAAAGTGTTTGTCTTCCCTAAAATTAACCACTCATTAATCCTCAGCAAGCCAAGGAATGAAAAAATAGATAGTTTCAGAACTTTGGAAGAATATATCTAGAAAAAAAGTAGCATCATTTTGTAATCAGAAGGTATTTAAGAAGAGAAGTCACCAAACATCAAAGTCTATCACGTAGATCTAACCCAAGATTGCAGTTACTCATGGTCAAGCTCAGATTTCTTCAAAAAGTGTTTGTCTTCCCTAAAATTAACCACTTATTAATCCTCAGCAATCCAAGGAAGGAACAGATATATAGTTTCAGAACTTTGGAAGAATATATCTAGAAAAAAAGTAGCATCATTTTGTAATCAGAAGGTCCTTAAGAAGAGAAGTCACCAACAATCAAAGTCTATCACGTAGATCTAACCGAAGATTGCAGTTACTCAGGGTCAAGCTAAGATTTCTTCAAAAAGAGTTTGCCTTCAAAAAATTAACCACTCAGTAATCATCTACAAGCAAAGGGAGGAACAGATATATAGCTACAGAACTTTGGAATGTTCTAACTAAGAAAACCCACCATCACTTGTAAGCAGTAAGTCTTCAAGAATAGAGGACAGCAACCATTAAAGTCTATCACGTAGATCTAACCCAAGATAGCACATATTCCTAGCCAAGCTCAGATATCTTTAAAAAGTGCTTGCCCAAAATAATTCTCAATAAGCAAAGGAAGGAACAAATAGATAACTACACAACTTTAGAAGAAGAAATTCAGGAACATCCAGCATCATTTTTAAGCAGAAGGTCTTTAATAAGAGATGTCACCAACCATCAAGGTCTATCACGCAAATCTAACCCAATACACTACAAGCCAATGTGGAGACAAAAACATAGCTAGTAAATCATGGATGATAGAACACTTGGACTTCAAGAATTCTTGCACCTTTAGGTGAAACTCACTCCGAGATGGTTTGTAGCTCATCCATGATTGTTGGATGTGTGATATTCAAGCTGTGACAAGTTTATCCCAGCTTTAATACCATAGTACTCTCAACCAATGTTGTTCATGATCATAAATTCCAAAGCTGAAGGTATAGAAGAGAGAAAGAAAGAAAGAAAGAAAGATAGAAAGAAAGAAAGAAAGAAAGAAAGAAAAGAAAAAAGAAAAAGAAAGAAAGAAAAAGAAGAAAGAAAGAAAGAGAGGTAGAGAGGGGATGATGGATGGATGGATGGAGGGAGGGGAAGAGGAGGGGGGAAGAGAGATAGAGAAGAAAAAAGAAAGAAAGAAAGAAAGAAAAAGAAGGAAAGAAAGAGAGAAGGAAGGAAAGAAGGAAGGAAGGAATACAGGTAAAGAGGGAGATAGGGATGAGAAGAAAGAAAGAAAGGTAGAGAAGGATGGAGGGAGGGGAAGGAGAGAGAGGAAGAGAGATAGAGAAGAAAGAAAAAAGAAAGAAATAAATAGAAGGAAAGAAAGAACGAAGGAAAGAAGGAAGGAAGGCAGGAATAGAAATAAAGAAGGAGAGAGGGATGAGAAAAAAAAGAAAGGAAGAAATAAGGAAGGAAAGAGGTAAGGAGGGAGGGATGAGAAGAAAGAAAGAAAAAGAAAGGAAGGATGGAAAAAACAAAGAAGAAAGAAAGAAAGAGCAAAAGAAAGGAAATAAGATTATTATTATTATTATTATTATTATTATTATTATATGTTTTACAGCACGATTGATTCCAGGGCGCTGTACATTCAGGGGGTTACATATATAACATAAGTCAAACAAGTACAATAGTGACAATATGTGACTAACAACAGGTACAGAGGGAGAGAGGTCCCTGCCCCCGAGGGCTTACAATCTACAAGGGAGGAGGAAAGAGACAGAAGGTGAGGGGCAGACATGTGTGTGGAGGGTGTAGTGACAGCGGGGTTATTGTAGGTTATAGGCTCCTGAAGAGATGGGTTTTCAGGTTGCTTCTGAAGCCTTCCTATGACTTTTAGGGACCCATGTAGTATAGACTAAATATCTTTTATATAACATAAATAGTTAATGGCTTTACCAAAAATACTCCAAAGTCGATTCCTGCTCAGCACGGTAACAAATTTAGGGCTTGTTCACACAGAGTTTACACTCCGTGTTACAAGCGCTTTAAAGGGAGCCTGTCACAAAGATTATGCCCCCCTTGCTGAGGGCAGCACAACCTAGTGTCAGACCTGCTGTTCCCAGTGCTGTGCCCCTTATTCTGTAAGATGCTGTCGTTTTAGAGCATTTACCCCATAAATCTTATTCATGAGTAGGTGTTAGCCACGCCCACCAAAGGCTAGCCCCGCCCACTGACAGTTATTCACATGTTTCTACCTATTCAAAGTAATAGGTTTATCAGTTGAGGTGGGCGGGGCTAGCCTCAGATGGGCGGGGTTTGAAAAAAACTGACTCTTTGAAGGACTCTTCTGGCTGAAAACTGCAGATTTGAGCATTAAATACACGAAAACTCCAGCATCTTACAGAATAAGGGGCACAGCGCTGGAAACAGCAGGTCTGACACTGGCTTGTGCTGCCCTCAGCAAGGGGGGCATAATCTATGTGACAGGTTCTCTTTAAGGATCCGTCTTGGGGTCCGCTCTGTCTGTCTAACAGTTAGCAGTGACATTATCACTGCTGCCTATGACGAACACACAGCGGCATTCACATGAGGGATCGCCGCTGCGTGTTTCTAAAGCGCAGCTCGGGTCTGTCTTGAAAAGAATTGCATGTCAATTCTTTTCAAGACGGAGGCAAGCGGCGCTATTGAAACACGCAGCGGCGATCCCTCATGTGAATGCCGCTGCGTGTTCGTCATAGGCAGCAGTGATAATGTCACTGCTAACTGTTAGATCCGTCTTGGGGACTGACAGAGCGGACCCCAAGATGGATCCTTAAAGCGCTTGTAACACGGAGTGTAAACTACATGTGAACATGGCCTTAGGCTCTGTCTACACTGCACAGAAAAACGTCAGTTTTTTCAGCGTTTTTCGTTTTCTAAAAACGCTGGAAAAACGCCTGTAATCATCTCCCATAGACTCTATTGTCTCCACTGAGCTTCTTTCTGCTCGTTTTTTGTTACTGTTCGTCTTTTGCAACATGTTCTAAAAAACGCCAGAGCCGGGCAGAAAATTTACTACAGGAGTCTATGGAAAGCGCCGGACGTCTTTTGCCGCGTTTTCGCCGCGTTTTTTGCTGCGATTTTTCAATGAAAACCCTCCCAGAGACCCAAGTCCCCCCTATAATGGGTGGTAACAAAGGTTATATCTGATCAAATCTGCATACGTCCTTGTCTATACCTTTTGTAATAAAATGATCACGCTTTGGTCGCTAACGATTTTTGCGCAATTCATATTTTTTTCGCTAAAAATAAGTTTTTTACAGATTTTGGCATCAGAATCAGTTTTTTTTTACAGATTTTGATGCTAAAATCCTTTTCTTAACATATTTTGGCGCTAATAAAGTTATCTCGCTCCTGACGCCAGAAATACGGTTTTTTTTTTACGGATTTTGGCGCAAGAATCCGTTTTTTTACGTTTTTGGCACTAAAATAATTTTTTTGACAAATTTTGACGCTAATAACGTTATCTTGCTTCTGATGCCAAAAATCCGTTTTTTTTTTTATGGATTTTGGCGCAAGAATTCGTTTTTTTACGTTTTTTCGCACTAAAATAATTTTTTGAACACATTTTGGCGATAACGTTATCTCGCCTCTGACGACAAAAATACGTTTTTTTACAGATTTTGCCGCAATAATCCGTTTTTTTTACGTTTTTTGGCACTAAAATAATTTTTTTTTACAGATTTTGCCGCTAATAAAGGGATCTAGCTTTTGACACCAAAAAATAGGTTTTTTTTACGGATTTTGGCACCAGAATCCGTTTTTTTATGGATTTGGGCGCCAAGATCAATATCTTTAAAAATTTTGGCGCTAATAAAGTGATCTCGCTTCTGACACTAAAAATATTTTTTTTACGGAATTTGGAGCAATGCGTTTTTTGGATTTTGCCGCTAAAAGCCTTTTCTTTACAGATTTTGACGCTATTACAGTTATCTTGCTGTATGCAAAGATAATGTGGGTTTTTGTGGATTTTGGTGCAAGAATCTAGTGCAAAATTTAATAAAGCAGTAGCACACAGCAGCAGCACACAAAGGACAATGTGCTCACAATGGCTACAGTGATCTAAAGGAAGTGACTACTTAACATGTTAACTCCACCTGTAGGGTGTAGTTTACATCCAATGGCTTAATTTGTGCATACATTAAAAAGCAGAGCAAAGACGCTCCAAAAACGCTTCAAAAAACGCTCCAAAAAACGGCCGTTTTTCAGCTGCATTTGACAGGAGGGGACAGAAAACTCAGCTTCATGAACGTTTTTAGTAATTAGTTTTCAGGTCGTTTATTGTCCACTGCAGTGTAGACAGAGCCTTACACTCAACAGTATTTATTTTGAAATCTCTGTTCTTTTGTTATTTTCACATTGTGTTTAATTCTATAACCTGCAAACCACCAGTATGTGACCTACAACTCCGCGGCCGTTGCCAAACTCCCAGCGTTCTCTGACAGATACAGGCTGGGAGTTGTAGTTTTGCTGCAGGACAGGTTGCACACCACTGCTGTACGTAATTTCCAGTGTAAATTTTTTCTAATGGACCCATTATACAGTGATTCACTGCATCGCTCACACCAACGCTCCCAGTCCAACACTGATGTAATTTCCATTTATTACCTAATGACTGCTATAATTACCAGAGGTTCCCTATTCTGTGTTTTGTTCATCATCTCCATATGGGGTAGAGAGTATTGCAAATGGGCAGCCATTTTGGTGCAGATGACGGGAAAATACATTCATCAAATGTTATATTCACTTGTAGCCAACAAACCTCTGACAGTTCCCAGTATAGGAGCAGCAGTCTCTTCAGTGCAGGCCACGGTGATGGACACGGCCGGGCATTCATGTGTCAGGTGTAATGGTGTGTAAACAGGAGATGGCTGTATAAAACAACAGAATGATGCCCGAGCGTCCTCCGGGACCGCACTATCAAGTCAATGCAATGACAAGCTGTCTGGTGTGTCACTAAGAATTACACAAGCCATTGTCTGTAGTTAGAGGAGAGAATGAGTCTCAGAGCTCCAGTAACCATAGAATGGAGGAAGCAAAGTGTACAGACAATTTGTATCACAACCAAGACAAGCACTGCGCTACCTAAAGCAATATGTTACAGGGCGACGCTTCACCACTGCAAAACAGACGGTGCAAGATACAGCTCATGGCAAATGGTTATATAGAGATGGTAGAAAATCACATGACAGCCGGGCCTAAAGTAAGTGACTGGTAAGTGACTGCTCACTCCACATCAGAGCATGTCCACTGCAATGGCAAGGTGAAGGGTGAAGATAGAGATGAAGGAGGTAAGAAGTCAAAGAATCAATGATAGAAAGAAGGAAGGAAGGGAGGGAGGGAAGAAGGAAGAAAGAAAGAAAGAAGAAAGAAAGAAAGAGAAAAGAAAGAAAGAAAGAAAGAAAGAAAGAAAGAAAGAAAGAAAGAGAAAGAAAGAAAGAAAGAAAAAATTTAAGAAACAAAGGAATAAGGAAGGAAGGAAGAATAAGAAAAGGAGAGAAAGAAAGAAGAGAGAGAGAAAGAAAGAAAGGGAGAAAGAAAGAAAAAATGGTAGAAACAAAGGAATAAGGGAAGGAAGGGAAGAAAGAAAGAGAGAAAGAAAGAAAGAGAGACAGAAAGAAAAAATGGACGAAACAAAGGAATAAGGGAAGGAAGGGAAGAAAGAAAGAGAGAAAGAAAGTAAGAAAGAAAGAGATAAATAAAGAGATAGAGAAATAAAGAAATAGAGAATAAATAAAAGAAAGAAAGAAATAGAGAGAGAAAGAAAGAAAGAGAAAGAAAGAAAGGGAGATATGGAATTTAAGTAAAATGGAGAAACATAAGGATCATAAAAAGTAAGGCAGCTAGTAAGGAATGAATGTGTTGTGCAGAAGAAAGGAGGTAAGAAAACTGGGACAAAAAGAACAGGAAGGAAAGAAAGGAAGGAAGGAAGTTAAGAAAAATGAGGTAAGGATTGTAAGAAGGAAGGCCAGGAAGGAAGGAATGTGAGGTGGAGAAGAAAGAAAGGAAATAATGGAAGAAGGAAGGAAGGGAGGGAGGGAGGAAGGGAGGAAGGGAGGAAGCAAGGGGGGAAGGAAGGAAGGAATGTGAGGTGAAGGAGAAAGAAGGGAAATAAGGGGATAATGGAAGGAGGGAAGGAAGGAAGGGAAGGAGCTGATAGGAATAGAGAAGGAAGGAACAATGAAACTTACAGGAATGGAGAAGGAAGGATGATAAGAAGGAAGAAAGGAAGGACATAAATATGGAGTTTATGAAAAATTGGGAAAGAAGTAACGAAAGGAGGATGGAAGAAAGAAAGAGGGAATATAGTTTATAAAAAAAAATGGAAAATGGAAAAAATAAATGAAAAAATGAGGATGGACAAAAGGAAGAAGAAAAAGAAGTAAAAAAATAGAGAGAAACAAGGAATTAAAGAAACAATAAAATAAGAGGAATAATAGAGATATTAAGGAAGAAAGGAAAGTAGTTAAAAAAAATAAAGAAATTCAATTCTAAAATAAAAGCTAGATGTGAAGAGTGGCCACTGGAGTGAACGTTCGGCGCGATGGCTTATGTAAAGAGCTCAAGCAGAGAAAAGGGAAAATACATTAAGGCGAGCTCCGGCAATGTTTCTCCAGGAGGCGGCCTTGTGACAAACACTCTGTACTCGCACCAGTCGTGTGTTGTATTGTTCATGTATTAATATTGATCCGGGCACACATGGTATTCCTCGGCATACAGGAACATCGGATCTGTATGTACACAGTTTCCTTTTTATCAGTCCGGATTCTTTGTATTTTGTTGGAGTGCAATTCAATACACTTTGTGCAGTGGTGGGATGCCGCCTGCAGAACAAGTGTTAAAAGCTGTGTCAATGTGCTACCCTGTAAAAGATTGCAGTCAAGTCTAATCCACACTCCGGGATAGCATTTAAACTTAACAGGTTCTTACTCAGCCACATATGGTTCGGCAACCAAGCAAACATTTAATGTTCTTTTTTTTTTCCTCTACCCATTTTTCCTCTATTTTTGCAAACTATAAAATGTCCCTACCTCTCCCCGTGGCTTAAGATGTCAGTCTAATTAAGCGTAGCCTCCTGTTGTCTTTCTGTGATAAAAAGCAGCAACGCTCAAGCAAAACGAGCTCTCCATTCTCTTTGACACCGCTCTTTAAACATATGGGTTGTGATCTTGTTTGATTAAAAGCACATTTGTATTCCAAACAAATTAAGTGCGATTAAGGTCTCTGAGTTATGAGTGTCCATCAGTGGACCATGTTTTTGCAAAAATTACCACGTTGAGATCAAAGTCTTCAGACCCTTCCCTTGATTGCTTCATTAGAGCCCTAGAAATGGTCTTCATAAATATAAGACTTAAAGTTACCTTGGGGGTTGCCAAAGTAGACATCTTTATAATCTAATTGTTTCCATGCATCTTACATGGATTCATAGGAGGGCCTTGAATTTGCTAAGAGTAACGTCAGCACAATGTTGGGACTTGTAACTAGTAATCTTGAGATCTAAATATCATTGAGCAATCAGATTGTGGCTCCTCCAATCTTTATAAATCTTGGGAAAAGCTAGTTTTGTTAAAGACCATCCATGAGAAGGACCCAACATGCATGGTCATCCTAATGTTACGTATGGCTGGAGTCCTCTTGCCAATTTGCCTTTGCCTGCTTACTAGTTGCTAAACACCTTTCAGGACTATCAGCTGACCATGCGACACACGTAAGCTCAGTTAGTGAGAGTAGTTGTTTGCTCGACCTCCGCAAAACTGAGGTTTACTTGGGAGCTGGTGCAGAGTATACTGTTAGGCCGTGTTCACACGGCTTATTCCCGACGGATTTGTGCGCCGTATTGAGCGCACAAATCCGCCGTGAATAAGGGGCGGGACGGGGCGGGGCCGGAGCGCAGGTCGGGGGCACCGCTGCCGACCCCATAGACAAATGCATTGTTTACGGCGCGTCCGCGCCGTAAAATAATGTGCATGTCACTTTCTCCCCCCGCGGCGGATTTGCCGAGCGGGGAGGAGCGAACGGAATCCATGTTCTCTATGAGAGCAGGGATTACCGTAATTTGCTGCCGCGGGTTGGCGCCGTACTGAAGCGCAAATACGGCGCGCCGTACCGCGCCCAACCGCGGCAGAATAAGCCGTGTGAACGGGGCCTTAAGCTGAGACTTTGAGTCTTAAAGAGAACCTGTCACATAGGTTTTGCCCCCCTTGCTAAGGGCAGAACAAGCTAGTGTCAGACCTGCTGTTTCCAGCGCTGTGTCCCTTATTCTGTAAAATGCTGTAGTTTTCGTGTATTTAATGCTCAAATCAGTTTTCAGCCAGAAGAGTCATTCGAAGAGTCAGGTTTTTTTCAAACCTCGCCCACCTGAGGCTAGCCCCGCCCACCTCAACTGATAAGCCTATTACTTTGAATAGGTAGAAACATGTCAGTGGGCGGGGCTAGACTTTGGTGGGTGGGACTAACACCTGCTCATGAATAAGATTTGAGGGGTAAATGCTCTGAAACTCCAGCATCTTACAGAATAAGGGACACAGCGCTGGGAACAGCAGGTCTGACACTAGCTTGTGCTATCCTCAGCCGAAGGGGCATAACCTTTGTGACAGGTTCCCTTTAAGATCTCCTAGTATCCTGTTTATAGTATATTAAATATTTAGGCCTTGTCCCCATGGTAAAGGTTTGCAGTCGGTTTTTCAGACAGTTTTCGGTTTTGAAAACCATCTGCAAACTGGCTGGCAAACTTTAAAATGGACGTCTATGGAAAACCAGTGCAGAAGTCCTGATTGCACGGGTTTTCCGCCCGGTGGTTTTTCAGAACGAAAAACATTGAACATGTTCAATCTTACAGTTTTTGGACAGGATATGAACATGTCTATGTGAAGGGGGAGGGCTTTTCCCAGCAGACCGCAGAGAAAAGCCACTCCATGCGGCCGTGTGCACGTCCCGGAAACGGTACGATAAACCGACCGGTATTTGTCCTATTTGTCCTGTGTCGTGAGGACGCGGCCTTAGTCCTGTTGTGTCCTGTTCTAATTTAAATTTCTGTATCCAGTTAGCTAGACCCCTGTTTGTCCCTAGTCCTCTGGTAGCTTTAGTTGTGCCCTTTGTCATTTTTTCAGTGTGGTCTAGTCCTAAGTTCTCTTTGGTAGGCCTGTGCTGTTTGGTTAGGATCAGCAGAGTAAGGGACATAGTTAGACATGTTTTCAGGGATACAATAAGGCCGGTGGGATCTGGTGTTAGGGTCAGTGTTAGGGGCAGGTTTTTAGGGACAGCTATAGGGAAAGCTAGTTGCTAGGTCAAGTATGATTTGGTATCTTGCTCCTGGATTCAAGTCATTTATATCAATCTGTATCCACCCATGCCATGGTCATTGTCTGTCCTGCTGTCCTGAATCTATTAGTAAGTCGCTACATTCATTTTTGATTACTTTATGTAATTACTAGCACATGAAACAATTTTCAAAAGTTATTTAGTTTTTTTTATTGAATTTTCATGCAGAAATGAATAATCAGCGACTTGAATATTCATACAAAAAAATTGAAAAGCGACTTCGATGAACGTTTTTCGTCACACAGAGACCTTTTTCAAATCTAACAAACAATACATGGAAACCTCTAAAGAAGCATTTATGCTATCTACAATACATGAAATATGCCGCAACCATGCCAGTGGCACCCAGGTTCACATTGTGTTTTTCAGATTTTTTTTTTTGTGTGCAGAACTATACATTGTATTTGGCATATATTGCTTTTAATCTATATAGGGAGGAAGGGATGCCTCCATTTTGGTCTCTTGCACCCCGCCCACTTCTACATGTTGTTATATCAGTGCAGTATGCTTTTAAGGTTGGTGCTTTTTTTATTTTTCTCTCTGGATTATGGAGGTCTGTTGACCCAAATGAGAAGTCTGAATTTTACTCTAGTGAGAGGTAAGGATAGAGTAGGACCACCCGCCTTGAGATCCCGTTGTAAGCCGGGGGTGGCATAAGCATTTTTTGATCAAAACATGTGAACTAAGAATCTCAAATTTTTCTTTTCATGTATTGTAGATAGCATAAATGTTTCCTTAGAGGTTTCCATGTATTGTTTGTTAGCCCTTTTAGCTGATGGTGTGCTACTGGTTTTGGAATGCGTGTATGTATATATATATATAAAATATAATATATAATTATATATATATATATATAACTTATATATATATAATATATATATATATGCTGCAACCATGCCAGTGGCACACCATTGTGTTTTTCAGAATTTTGTTTTTGTGTGTGTGCAGAACTATACATTGCATTTGGCATATATTGCTTTTAATTTATATAGGGAGGAATGGATGCCTCCATTTTGGTCTATTGCACCCCGCCCACCTCCACAGGCTGTTATATCAGTGCAGTATGCTTGTAAGGTTGGTGCTTTTTTTTTTCTCTCTGGATTATGGAGGTCTGTTGACCCAAATCAGAAGTCTGAATTTGACTCAAATGAGAGGTAAAGATAGCGTAGGACCACCCGCCTTGAGATCCCGTTGGTAGCCGGGGGTGGCATAAGCATTTTTTGATCAAAACATGTGAACTAAGAATCTCAAAGTCTTTTTCAAATCTGTCGCTATAATGAAGATAGAAAAAGTAGACACTCCAAAACTGAATACAATGTGTCGGCACATAAAGTGAAGAGGAAACCCAGCCGAAGCGCGGATAGGGTCACAAATGACTGCTGCAATAACTTCTGAAAATTGTTTCATGTTTGGGTGATTACATAAATTGAACTCAGTACAGATTTTGATATCCTATACGCCCAGGACTGACAAGGTCTTTTTTCAATAGTGTGCTGAGCAACTTTTCTTATGTAATCACCTTGGATTACTTGCATGCAGCTGCCAGTTGGCTTTATTCTATTTACTGTCTGTGTAGAGCGCTGTCATTACATCTACATTGAATGAACAGAAGATGGGAAGGATTCTCATTCACTGAAAATGGATTCTTACAGTTAAGCAACAACTTTAATTGGAGAAATCATTCTCCCCAGTAATCTCCTGGTGTTCTGCTCCTGATTCAGAATGACCATTTTACCCTGTTTCCCCAAAAATAAGACACCCCCGAAAATAAGACCTAGTGCATTTTTTTGATGCAATTCAGAGTTTGGCTGCTTATGCTGATGTTTGTGATGAAATCATTACAGTATATTAACACATGTTGATGTTTTTGTTCAACAATAAATGTGAATTCTTGTGCATGGAAAGATAAGACGTCCCCTAAAAATAAGTCTTAGTCTTAGGAGCAAAAATTAATATGACACTGTCTTATTTTCGGGGAAATACAGTAGTAGCTAAAATGACCAACATTAGTCGGATTCCTTGTACATATGACCAGCTGTAACCAGAAGATGTAAACTCACCCTTCATTACCCCAATTTGGGTGACATGTATGAACAGGGCTGCACCAATTTTCTGGTGTGCTTTGCAGCCAAAAAACTGTTGTAGCCCTGTTCTTTAGTCGTACGTGGCACATTCTGCACCAGACACAATACTTTTGAATGCGCCAAGTATGCAGGGGTGTGTCGAGCCAGAATTGTATGATTACGCCAAAGTTTGGCATGAAACGTATGAATGCACTAACATTTGGTGCATAATTGTTGTATGAATCCATACCAATTTCAAAGTGTCATGGCGGAGACAAATTTTTCCGTGGAACAGGACATGGGTATGAGGTGCTGTTAGACACTTTCTTACATACTGGCGCCTTTTACACTCCTCTACAGCGATTTAAAGCTGGCGTGTCGGTGCCAGGTTTCATACATGTCTATGATTATCATAAAAACTATGGGCGACATGTATGAAACTCCTCTGCGACACGCCAGATTGGAATTGCTTTAGAGGAGTGTAGAAGGTGCCTGTATATCTGAAAGTGTCTCACAGCACTTTTTATATGTGTACCATTCTACGGCAAAATTTGTCACAGCTATGCCACTTTGAAATTGGTATGGATCTGCACAACAGTTAGGCACCAAACATTGGCGCATTCATACATTTGTGGCAAACTTTTGTGCAATCATACAATTCTGACACAACACGCCTCGGCTAACTTGGCGCATTCAAAAGTGTTGTGTCTGGTGCAGAATAGGGCTGCAACAGGTTTTCGGCCGCAAAGCACAACAGAAAACCGGCACAGCCCCATTCATACATCTCACTTAAAGGGGTTGTCTCACTACATTAATTCATCTTGCCTCAGAACTGTTTTCTTGGTTTCATTTTGAATTCAGGGGCGCATTTACTGACTTTCACTAGCCTGCAGTAGAAGCCAGGTCTGTAGCTATAGCAACCAGTGCTGGCAGCTTAACAGGAGAGATGGAACAGGTCTGTAGCTAAAGCAACCAGTGCTGGCAGCCTATCAGGAGCGATGGAAAAGGTCTGTAGCTATAGCATCCAGTGCTGGCAGCCTATCAGGAGAGATTGAACAGGTCTGTAGCTATAGCGACCAGTGCTGGCAGCCTATCAGGAGAGATTGAACAGGTCTGTAGCTTTAGCAACCAGCGCTGGCAGCCTATCAGGAGAGATTGAACAGGTATGTAGCTATAGCAACCAGTGCTGGCAGCCTATCAGGAGGTATTGAACAAGTCTGTAGCTATAACGACCTGAGGAGCTGATGCAGCCCATACAGGAGGGGATATCTAGGAATAGGAAGGACACTGTTAATGGACACATATTGCAAAGTGACTTGTTTTTGCAAGATCTTTAACATAAAAAGCAGCAATCCTCTTAGTGAGATACCCCCTTTCATGTTTCTTCATAAACTGTCACATAAATATGACATGGAAGTTAGATGTTGTTGATGTCCAAGGATGTGTGGGCATATCCACGCTTGTTGAAGGTGTTTAGTGTAGTCATACAAAACTGAAATAAATTGGCAGAAAAGAATTATGTTAACATTTCCCCTAAGATCTCTAGGTCTATGGTTTGTGATGCCCCCAATATGAACACCCTGTTGTTCATCGATACTGAGGGAATTGGTTAAGTTTGGTAACTATCTAATATCTGCCTATGGATAACACTATTGTCTTATACCAGTAGGATTCAAATTTGTCAAGAGTTGATTTCAGCATAGAATTTTCTATCCATTTTGTGCTTACTCTAGGTGCTTTGGTTTTCTCCATACAAAATATACTTAAGGTGCCCATTTTATTTCAATACTTTTGACAGATTGGTCACTCAACTGACTTCTATTCTTCCCGACCACCTCATACACATCCATGCTCAATCTCTGGCGATGGATTTTGTTTCTAAGCAGAATTAGGTATCTTGAAACTCAATAATTTTAACACCCAATATCTGCAAAGCAACTGTCGGCTGAACATCTAATACACCTTAGATGGTCACTGGTGCCACCAAAATTGTTGGTTTTGGCCAATGTTAGTCTAATGGGTGCTTATCACTCTAATAAGTTGGTTGACATCCTTTAGAATTGGCTATAGTGTATAATTGTGCACCTGAGATGGAGAAATTAGACTTTGGGCCACATGAGAACAAGAACTTTGTAAGTGGTTACCATTTGTAGAGAGTGCTGTCATCTTATGGTCACCAGGCTCAGGCTGGCCTCACAGGAAGCAAGGGAAACTCCCGGTGGGCCCCTGAGCATAGCAGACCTGGATTTTCTTTTACATGTTACAGAAATCCTTGGGAAAGGCAAAAAGGCAGAGAGAAAGAGGCAAAAGCAAAAGGGAGAGTATAAGAGGTATATAAAGTAGCTGTAGGGTGGGCCCCAAGAATCAGCTCCACTGGTGAACCCCAAGAATCAACTCCATTGGTGAATAACTAGAATCAACTCCACTGGTGGGGCCCAAGAATCAACTCCACTGGTGGACCCCATCAATCAACTTCACTGGTGCCCCAAGAATAAACTACACTGGTGGGCCTCAAGAAGCAACTCCACTGGTGGGCCCCATCAATCATCTCCACAGTTGGACCTCCACTGGTAGCCACAGGATCAACTCCATTGGTGGGCCCCAAGAATTAACTCCCTTGGTGGGCCCCATCAATCAACTCCACTGGTGGGCCCCATCAATCAACTCCACAGTTGGACTCTAGAATCAACTCCACAGGTAGCCACAGAGTCAACTCCATTGGTGGGCCCTGGGCATCCTAGTCCGATACTGATGGCTACTGATGATTTCCAGGTTCCCTTACTCCTCGTTCCTGTGACTTTTAGGCCGTGTTCACACGGCTTATTTATGCGTGGATTGGAGCCGTACTGCGCGCCGGATTTGCGCTGCAGTAGGGCTCCAATCTGTCACAGTAACTACGGTAATCCACAGTTTTCATAGAGAACTATGGATTCCGTCACTCCTCCCCGCTCGGCGAATCCGCCGAGGGGGGAGAAAGTGACATGCACATTATTTACGGCGCGTAAATAATGCATTGTCTATGGGGCCGGCGAGCAGCGCACCCGCCGCACCCCCGCCCCGCCCCTTATTCAAGCCGTAATTGCGAGCGAAATCTGGCTCGCAATTACGGCTTGAATAAGCCGTGTGAACCTTGCCTTATGATTAAGGTCAACATGACCAAAATGTCATGAATTATGTTGTCACTATATATACTGTACACTGAAAGTGGAGCTCTTTTGGTTGTTGATAATTCAGGTTGAAGTTGTTTACCTCAAAATGAAGTGCTGTTGATTCATACATCTGACTATATAGCTGGTAATGGGACACTGGATTAGCCTGGACAGGTGGTAGCATTGGGGCAATAAATACATTTAGGAAAAATAAATTGGGGAATGAAAAATAAATTTGCTTCGGAGTGTTTTGGAATCCTCTAGTGTTCTCGTGTAGGATGGAAAGAGAATACACCGATGTGATTGAGCCCTTAATTACTGTAATGTTCAAGGTCATATCAAGGGCAAAAGCGTAAGAAGGCCGTTACGACTTTTTCTACGAAAAACCCCTGTTATGATATAGTTATTTTACACTGTAGGTTGTCAAAAGTGGTTCTTATTTTATTTGTCCTCCCTTAAAATACTCCATAATTTTCCTGCTTTAAACCCATATCTTAAGCTGGCCAAGCGTGTTTCATCAGGATGTTTAGGTAAATTGATAAGGTGATAACAGAGAGAAGCCGTGCAGGCCAGAAAACCACAACTGTTTTTCCTTGGGAATGTTCCTCTTATCTTACATTGACAATGCTAATAGAATATGCATAGTCTTATTAGCATACAAGATAATAGCACCCTGGAGGGAATAGAATCATAAAACTTTAAGTAGAAATCAAAACAGAAGGAGGGAGCAAGAGAGAACATTGTCACAAGCAAAAAAACATTGCCAGGGGCTACACTTTGCAGGAACATACGGATATACTCATATTTCTTGCTCTAGTCACCATGCAAATGGTAATAGGCTGTACTCCCATGAATACTATCAATGTCATGTTTTATGTGAAACATTAATTGAGATAATGTGCCCCTTCTGCAGGAACGACAGAGTCGTATGTCATCGCACGCCACAATAGGATGACAACATCTGCATCTGAAATGGGAATATACATTTTTTTTTCTAAGCTGCATAGTCAGCCAAGGAGGATGGCGAAACTGCCGAATACTCATGTATGAGCAATGGGCTATTACTGACTAGGTGATTGGACTGCGGGGATAGGTTTATTGGATAGAGTCTTGTGTTAGGAGGTTGTGTAAAATATAGGTTAGTCTTTGTATAGAGATACATTTGGAGAGACCTGTATGAATGGGGCTGCACCAGATTTCTGGTGTACTTTCAGCCAAAAAACCATTGCCCTGTTCTATAGATGGTTGAACAGTCATACTCCAAAACTTGGTGCATTCTGCACCAGAAACGGCACTTTTTAATGCTCCAAAAATATGCTATGCAAGGCATACCACACGCCAGATTTATGAACCCACATACAACAATTTCATACATTCAGGCACATTCTACACTTAGGAAACGGGATTTGCTTACAGGCCCCAAGTTCATACATGTGGTACTTGGTATTTTCTTCTAACCTTATGAAAAATAATTTTTTTTCTGTAAGGACAAAATTTATCTCAGGCACCACCTATTAGACGACACCATTTTTATAAATGATGCATTGTAAGTGTTACAGATTTTGCATGAAGGAATGCAAGTAGGCAGCATTGGGGAAGGTTATCATTACATATGTAGTATAACATACTGGAAAATGTTGATATTTGGACCTTACTCTTGGTGTTTGAACATGCTACAATTAGTAAAAGATGTTGGAACAGCAAGGGAATGCTTTTGCAGCTTATAACCACTTCTGCCCAACCAAGCCAAACCGAGAAATGGGGAGTATTTCATCAATTGGCCCTGATCAAGACAATATAGATTGTACAGTTGAAGAGATCTGGCCTATCTAAGAGATCCATCAAATTTACGTACCTCAAAATAATGTGGTCATCCCAAGATTTCAGCTACTCCAGTCCAGCTTGAGTTGACCATAGCAGCTGGAAGTCAGCAGAGGAACCAAGGTAGATGGTGGACAGGAATGGAGGCGAGAGTAGAGGGTGAGGATAATTTAACTTAAAGTAACCTAAATATATCTAATAAAAATAACTCAAACAATTTATTTGAGGTTCTTTGCCACGTTTTAATCCAATTGTGTGAACCCACCTGCAACGACAAGGTGACCTCTTTTATATGGGTCTCTCCACTAAAAAATGTAATTGAGTAACAGAAGACTTACCTCTAGGCCTAGGCCAGAATGAGTTTAGGACATGTAAAAACGAGGTAATTAAAAAGTTTTGGACAGATGGATGGAGTCCACAATGAGGATGGAGGCAATCTAGACCCTACAAGACAAAAGCAAAAACAAAGTTAGTCCCCAACAAATTTTTAACAAGGTAAACTT
>JAODAL010058042.1:0-22323 GCA_025379985.1 Phyllomedusa bahiana | reverse complement strand
CTTTCCCTCAGTGCCCGGCTATAACACTGTTCAGAGACTCCACACTAAAACATATAGATAACTTGAGAATATTGTCACATATTGACCCACATTTACTTTTGCATAGACAGCCAGCCTAAAAAATGCACCAGATTTATTGCAGTAGCTCATGTTGTTTTATAAAATTATCGCATCTTGGCTTACGTTCGTGAGAGCAGAAGAGTAAACATGCACTGTTTCCACGAAGCCATGCCCATTTGTCATAGAGATCTAAAAAAGTGTCTAAGGTGTCCATAATAAGTGTGTCTGCAACACTTTTTGGTGCATTTTATGACACTTTCATGTGCAACCAAATAAAAAATTGGGCCATTGTTTTTTTGTTTTTTTACTTTGCAGCAGTTTCTCTCACTTTAGGTGCCTTTTTTTTGGTCGATGTTATTTTGCTCAATTTCCGTATCCTGTAGGTTTGGCTTTTTTTTTAGCTTATTTGTAGCATTGTTCTCCAAAAGAGAGAACAATGCTACAATGTTGTGTTTGTCTTAAGAAAAACTTTAGGCACCATGATGCTTAGGGATTTAACGTACAATGACATACTGTATAGGGATAGTTAAGTGACCATGATTGGATCCATCAGACTACTGCAATAATTTATATCAATCTGTGGTTTAAACTATAAGAAATTTTTAGAGCAATGCCCCTTTACTAGAAATGGGCGAATTTCTCAAAAAATCGATTCGCCGAGTTCGCCGAATTTTCCGACAAAATTCGTTTCCACCTGATTAAATTCACAACGAAGTGTGTTAAAAAACAGCTATTTCAAATATGCAGAGGGAGCTTGGTTTGGTCTTCATACAATGCTATGTTTTAGTATGACACGCACATGACTGCCACTGCTATTAGAATCGCTTCACTCTTCAATTCCCTGGGCACTTACAGGGTCAAAACTGACCAAATAACTGAAGCGGGAACACAGCCTGATAAAGTCATGGCAGCGTCAGCTGGAAAAAAAAGCTGAGGGCTAAGATCCTACAATAGCGTCAAAGAACACAATAGTAGATTCCTGGAGCCGCCACAGGTTGCAGCACAATAAGGGGACATCACAGCAGGGGTCACCCAGCGAGGCCACAGCTTCCGGTGTCATCTAGCGGCCATGTGTTGACCACACACTAGGTCATACACTTTCTCCCAGATGACATCTGACAACCCCAGCCAAAAGTCGGTGGGTTTGTCAGACACAACCCCTAGTTGGCATGGCCCGGGAGCAGGTGAGGGGCCCTCACCTCTCCTCAACCCACCTCTGTCCTGTTCACTTCCCACACCCAGAGAACTACTATGTGCTGTCCTACATCTGAGAACTACATCTGTGCCACTATACATTGAGGACGAACTATTTGAGGACAGTGTGCTGCAAAGAGGTGGGAAAGACATCCGCTGCTTCTTGCAGAAACGGGCAAGTAGTGATGAGGAGAATTGCAATGGGGGGTTATGTTGCGAGTGGTCAGGATCTGTAAAGCGACACTGTTGAGGTGGATGGCGGTGACAGGCAAACACTAATCAATGTAGCCGATCGCACTTGAAAGCCTGGTGAAGCAAGCAAGGCTGGGACAAGGTATTCTGGTGCCTTAGTTAAATAAGGCATAAAGTGCCCCCAAAATGGAAAATTCAGCCCACTCCATGCCTCATTGCGCCCCCTTTTCTGCCTGAGATAAAGTGGCGCCCTAGGCGGTCGCCTACCTTCGACTACCCATTGTCCTGGCCCTGGAAGTAAGAGCTTCATCATTATTAGAGATGGGTGAATTGATTCTAACGAAGTGGAGCACACGGCGTTACATGGGGCAAAGAACTCTGGGAGAAAGAAAGGAACATCCTCAATGACATGTGCAGAGATGAAGCCAATCAGAGACTGGCGGGATTCTGTGACGTCACCGCACTATATAAGTCCGGACGCGACGCTGGCAGCTCACACTCCTCTCTCTTTAACGTGCTGTAGCTGCTGCAGCTGCAGTAGCTGAGATGTCACACAAAAGAAATTAGTTTTTAACAGCAGTTTTTTGGGGGGTGTCACAGCTTTTCTCATAGACTGCTCCTCTTCCGTTCTAATTTTGATTTTGTGGGGTATTGGAAATGAAGTCCAGTGTGGGCACAATTCTGCTGCATATACATTTTAATGCTATCTGGTCAGTTCTGGAGCCCATTAAATTTCCAAGGGTTATCTAAGCCTGTTGTTGCTTTTGTATTCAGTAAAAGAAACAGTGTTTTTACAATTCACATACCAGTTAATTTTTTGCTGCTCGTTTCTTTAGCGCAATTTATATCCAAGGGTTACTTAAGCGTGTTTGTGCTATTGTAGTCAGTAAAAGAAACGGTTTTTTTCAACGCCAAAGACGAAATTTCTACTGTTGATTCCTGTAGCATAATTTATATTCGAAGGTTAATTAAGCGTGTTTCTGCTTTTGTAGTCACAGTTTTTATGTTGATCGAAATTTTTAGATCATACGATAATTTAGGTTAAAACCTGTGCATCATCTATTAAAATCGCACCATTTTCGGCGCTTCCTGTCATATTGGCAGACAGCAAATCAGCTGACAGAATAGAGCAGAGTGAGATGTGTGTGCAACGTCTGACTGGGATGTGTATGGTTCGATTGGTGGAAAAACACATGCCCTCGTTTGACATAAAACAGCCCTTCCTGTTCAGCTCAGTGTCTCTCAGCGTCTCATAGAAGTAGGATGTGCGCTCTGCCTGTGTCCAACCAGCTCAGCGAAATATTCTATTTTTCACAGAAAAGCTCTACTTTTTAGCTGTGATCCTTACAACTTAGTTAGATTAGAGATTGGAAGTTTTATGTAGTTGGGGTAAAGAATTTTAAAGGAGCATATCCCGCTGTAAAGTCACGGGGGGGGGAGCGGGGGAGTGGGGGTGCCCCGGGCGAACACAGACAAGCTCTATAAAGAATACGGATAAAGTTCATAAAGACTTAGTGTAGACATTGCACTGCAATAGCTTTATTATTAAACAGTTTTCTATTGAAATATTTTCCTGGATTTGGGCAGCCTAAAACTTATATTAGGATACCCCATCTTTTTTTAGTAACTGCAGGTCTCTTTGTTAGGTGCAAAACTCCACTTTAATTATTCAGTATACATTTAAGATAGGTGTTCATTTTCAATTTTGCCCATTCCCCCTTTGTTGATATATCCACCTTACAGTTAAAATTAGAACCCAGCAATTTTGTAGTCAGCACAGGTTGATAGGTGCCAAAATACCTTGTATTATCCGAATAAATTTCAGATACGTGTTTTTAGCCTTTGGCGCACTACAGTTTTGCTCATTGAGGCACCTTGCACCTTTAAAATTTGTGAATACTGCAATTTTGTAGTCACCACAGGTGAATTGAAGGTGCCAAAAAATACCTTTATTATCCGAATACATTACAGATACGTGTTTTTTACTTTGGCGCACTACAGCTTTGTTCATTGAGGCAACCTTGCAACTTAAATGTGAATACAGCAATTTTGTAGTCACCAAGGTGAATTGAAAGGTGCCAAAAAAACCTTGTATTATCCGAATACATTTCAGGATAAAGGCTTTTGTTTTTGTTTTTTTTTGTCTTTTCCCATTTTTTTGGGGGAGGGCCTAGCTTTTTTTTAAAACAGAATGTTTTTACCCTTTTGAAAAAAGTTTAAATTTTAGAAGTAGCAGCAATTTTGGTAAGCCCGCCCACAGGTGAATTGTAGGTGCCAAAAATACCTTTTATTATCTGAATACATTACAGATATGTGTTTTTTTCACTTTTGCCCAGTCCAGATTTGTTGATAGAGCCACCTTGCACTTAAATGTGAATACAGAAATTTTGTAGTCACCACGGGTTGAATTGGAATGGTCCCAAAAATACCTTGTATTATCCGAATTACATTTCAGATACTGTTTTTTCACTTTGGCGCAGGCCAGCTTTGTTGATAGATTTTATTTGCATTTTAAATGTGAATATAGCAATTTTGTTTTGATTTGAGGATTTGAGAATAGCTGGAATTTGCCCTCTTTTAATAAGAGACTTCCCAAACTCTTCCATACCTTCTCAAATTTTTTATTTTCTGAACATGGAGCGAAATGCAGGGGGGTAAGCGAGCAAAGATGGGGGTAGGACATGGAGGTAAGGTACGAGAGAAGGTGCTCCTTCCAGTGCTGGCGACAACACGCATGCCAGGGGAAATCGTGGGTTTGGGCAGGACTGTCAGGCCTGTCATCGCTGGGTCAGGGCTCTGTGAATCTCAGTAACGAACAGCTTCGCCAATCTGTCCTTCAGTGATTAAAGCAACCTGCATCCCGGGAGTCTTACCTCCTCGTCCTCCAGTCACGGGCCCCCAAATGTCGTAAACAGCATCATCAGCATCCGTCCAACATGAAGCAGCCCAAATGTCAAACTCTTTTACCCACCTGTGGTTAATCCCTTTTCTGAAGACCTCTTTGATGACAAAATGCGGTTGGGGTCAGAAGCATGTCAAAAGATCAAGGGCCAAAGATGATGATTTTCTCTGCTCTGACGCTAGTTTTCTGATGCCATCAGAGGAGGAGAAGAAGCCGGTCAATCGGCAAAAATCCCGGGAGGTCGGCAACGCCTTGCAGTCCTCTTGCTTGTAGCCGCAGCTCCTGGATGCAGAATGTCAGGACGACCAAGTCACCCGTGTTGATAATGATGTGACGACATTGCGGATCCAGCATGGTCTTTTCAGCATAAATTTCTTTCGAGCGCTTCATCACTGGAGAGGAGGGGAAGACGATGAGGTAGTGTCAGTATGGGTTCCGCCTCAAAAAGGGAGGGGGGCGGTCGCAGAAGTCCACTGTTTGATTCCGCCAGCCACGGTCAGCGCAAACCCCCTCCTCGCTTATCGCCGTCAAAAAGGTCCAGGACCTTTCAAGCCTGGGCCTTCTTTGAGCAAGCCTTGATTCACCCAGCGATGTCATATGCCCCCTTTGCCGTAAAACATAAGTAGAGGCAAGAACCTTAGGTGGTTAACCACCACCAACATGTTATCACATGCAGCGAATGCATGAGTTGAAATGGAGGCAACACTTGGCCAAAAAAGGCCAGACCAATGCCGGGCCTCCAACCACTGTCACACCCTCTGTCTCCGCCTCCTCCTCCTCCTCCGCCACCACCAAGCGTTCCTCAGCTGCCCATGTCTCTCAGAGTCATGATCAGGGATTAGCCTCCGCCCTTTAGCCTCCACTCGCCCGGGGTACCACCAGCACCACCAGAGACCATCCTTCCCCTTCTCCCTTTCCCCCAGTTTGACGACTGCACACCGTACAGTGGCCAGTCTAGCAGCCAGCCTTCTGTCTTCAGGTTTGGGGGAGCAGAAAAAAAACACTTTAACCCAAACCATCCCAAAGCCAAAAGCCTGAATGTCGGCATTCCAGCTTTTGGCCTTGGAAATGTTACCTTTCCGTCTGGTGGGCACAGATGGGTTCCGCCACGTCATGGCCCCTTTCCTGCCCCCAATTTTCCCGATGCCGAGCAGGCATTTCTTTGCCAGGAAAAAACCGTCACTGCCCTGGCCAGGGACGTGTCATCTAAAATTTCAAGCGCGTTGTCTGCATTTGTGGCCGGAAAGTCCATCTGCCACGACACATGGACTAGAAAGCCGGCCAAGGCCGCTATATCTCTTGCGCTCACGGGGTGAGTGGGTGGATGTCTCGGGTGTTGACGGGGGCTCTGGCTCGGGGCAGCTCTTCAAACCGCAGGGAGGGCAGGGTTTTTTCCCGCCAAGGCCCTTGGTGGCTTCAGGGGCCGAGAAACCAGAGTGTTAAAAATTAATCTGTCTTGGAGACCGTCCACACCAGGTCAGGGCTGGGCGGCTCCGCAAGAGACGAGCGTTGGCTGGGTGACAAAAACCCTTGTGCCAGGAAGGTGGTGTGCATAAGGGCGAAATTGCTGGCCCCCCCCCAAAGATGGTAGGCTGGGCACACCCCTTCCCGGGCACATGTAAGAACCCTTGTTGCCCAGAAATTTCTAAAGAGCTCCCCGGTTGGTCCCTGTGGGAAGGTCAAATTTAAAGTTCGCACTTCGCCGTTCGCCCCCTGTTCGCCCTGCCTGGGGGTTTGGGCAGGTCTCATTGTTGACGGGCAAACGTGGAATTCCACCCCAATGTCCAGGATTGTGGCGCAGCGCAATGCATTACGAATTAGGAAGTTAGGGCTGTGTTAAAGCTTTGGGGGAGCGGGGGGAGGAGGTTTCCCTATCACCGGTTACCGACGCCCCTTCCTTGGAAAGGGTTGGTGCGAATTTGAGGCGGAGGGGAAAAGTGAGGAAGATCGTTTGCTAGTCCCCCTCCCCCAGGGGTTTGGGAAATAAAGGCTCCATCTTACTGGTGTTGGGCTCCATTTCCCCCAACATGATCCTCGCATTAAGGCCATCAAAAGAACAACAGTTACTGGGGGGCCACCCCCCGGGATCCCGGTACAAAACAAAATCAGCACTTTCCTTCCACCACCCAAATAGAGAGTAAAATGCGGGAAATGGAGACCTTGCTGATTGATCAATGGAGGGCATCTGTGCGTCTGCTTCACGTTTTCAAAGTCCCGGTGGAAAAACATCAGCGAGGCAGCAGTAGAGTGCCAAGTACCGTAGCGGGCAGCAGCGCAGAGACAAGGTGGCAGAAGCCTAATGGGGGGCCTTGGAAACTTATTTACCACCTCACCCAAAACATGCCCAAAAGGGCAAACATCCAACACACAGAGACCAGCTTAAGTCATGGTGCACGACTTCTGGTCTCAACCCGATGTTTTTGATGTGTTCCGGGCCCAATAGATTCTGGGTATCAAAATGGCGAATGGCCGGCCGCTCGCCCGCCTTTGGGGTTTCATTTTTTTTTAAAAAGATAATTTCTTCTGAATTTTTATTCTCTTTTCCCCCAGTTTCTTTTTTTGGTTATTTTGGGAGATGTAAAAGACAGCAAGGTTTTCTTTCAAAACCGTATTCCCTTTAATCACTTTTCTTTTGAAGTTTTCGCATTGTCAAAGGTTTTGAGCTCATGTTGCCCTGTGGATACAGTATAATTATGGTCCTTTGGGAAAAGAATGTGGCTTTAAAGTGGATTTCTCCCTCACAATTTTTAATAGTGGCGGAGAAGTCTATTTATAATTTTTTTGGGGTCATGTTGCTGTGAGATACAGCAATATCATGGCCTTTGGAAAGAAATGTGGGTTTAAGTGGCATTTCTCCCTCACAATTTTTTAACGTGGGGAGTATTTTTATAATTTTTTGGGTAGCTGCTTTGAAATTTCAGCAATTCTAAGGGCCTATTATAAAAAAAAAAGTTGTTTCTAACAGACATTTGTTCTTCACAATTGTCCAAAGTGGCCAAGGGTCTGCTTTGAAATTTTTTGGGGGCTTTTGCTGTGACATGGCAACATACTCAGGTCCCCCTTATAAAAAAAATGTTTTTTTCAACAGACATTTGTTCTTCACAATTTCCCCCAAAATGGCTAAGGGTCATGTTTGATTTTTTGGGGGGATTTTTCTGTGACATCAGCTATACTACAGGTCCTATTATAAAAAAAGTTGTTTCTAACAGACATTTGTTCTTCACAAATTTTCCAAAGTGGCTCAAGGGTCATGCTTTGAAATTTTTGGGGGGGATTTTTCGTACATGCAGCTATACTACAGGGCCTATTTTAAAAAAAAAGTTGTTTTTAACGACTTTGTTCTTCCAATTGTCCAAAGTGGGCCCAAAGGGGCATGCTTTGAATTTTTGGGGCATTTTTCGTGACATGCAGCTTTTCTACAGTCCTATTAAAAAAAAATGTTGTTTCAAAAAGACATTTTTTCTTTCAAATTGTCCACAATTGCTCAAGGGTCATGCTTTGATTTTTTGGGGTCATTGTGCTGTGACATGCAGCTATACTACAGGTCCTATTATAAAAAAATGTTGTTCCTAACAGACATTTGTTCTTCACAATTGTCAAGAGTGGCTCAAGGGTGAAGGTGCTGTCAGAAACAGGAATAGATAGGACACTGTTAATGGACACATATTGCAAAATGACTTGTTTTTGCAAGATCTTTAACAGAGCTATCAATCCCTGTATTGAGGCAACCCATTTAATACAATTAAAAAAGAGAAACAAAAGACATGGTGGGATTCCATCCTATTTTAAAAATGTGTTTTCTAGAATTAAACTACTAAAAAACTTGCATGTACAAAATAGCTGGTAAA
Organism: Phyllomedusa bahiana; assembly: GCA_025379985.1. Lineage (NCBI taxonomy): Eukaryota > Metazoa > Chordata > Amphibia > Anura > Hylidae > Phyllomedusa > Phyllomedusa bahiana. The sequence continues at coordinate 14,127 of JAODAL010058042.1, read as the reverse complement.
AAAATTCCTCTGAATTGTACAAGGGAGGTACAGGAAGACTCGACCAGATGTAGGTTATTCAGAGGACATGGAGTATGGAGCACGGACAGAGAACAAAGTACAGAGACAATTTCCTCCAGCACGTTGAGTAAAATGAGAAAAAGAATGCCAAGAAAAAGGGCACCTGGGTGGAACAGAGTGTTAACTACCAGTATTTCCAAGTGAAGCTCAATTGGTCCGCACTCATACGGGGGGCAAGCGCTACCAAAGGGCAGGGACAGTATATGTCCGTGAAACTAAAATGGTGGTTGAAAGACTCCTTTTTCCCGGGACATTTTAATCTGGGGTTTATGCAGGTTTGGGGCTCATGCTGTTGCCGGACAGGTATAAGGGCAAAGTCCAAAACTAAAATGGTGGTTGAAAGATCCTTTTTTCCCGGGACTTTTTAATCTGGGGTCATGCAGGTTTGGGCTTATACTGTGGCCCCGGACAGTAATAGTCTATGTCCAGTGAAACTAAAATGGTGGTTGAAAATCTCCTTTTTCCGGCACTTTTTAATCTGGGGTCAGCAGGTTTGGGCTCATGCATGTGGCCCAGGACATGTATAGTCATGTCCAGTGAAACTAAAATGGTGGTTGAAAGACTCCTTTTTCCGGCACTTTTAAATGTGGGGGTCATGCAAGCTTGGGGCTCATGCTGTGGCCACAGGACAGGTATAGTCAATGTCCACTGAAACTAAAATGGTGGTTGAAAGACTCCTTTTTCAACACTTTTTAATCTGGGGGTCATGCAGGTTTGGGGCTCATGCTGTGGCTCAGGACAGGGATAGTCTATGTCCAGTGAAACTAAAATGGTGGTTGAAAGATTCCTTTTTCCGGCACTTTTTAATCTGGGGTCATGCAGGTTTGGGGCTCATGCTGTGGCCCAGGACAGGTATAGTCCATGTCCAGTGAAACAAAAATGGTGGTTGATAGACTCCTTTTTCAGGCACTTTTTAAATCTGGGGGTCATGCAAGTTTGGGGCTCATGCTGTGGCTCAGACAGGGATAGTCAATGTCAGTGAAGCTAAAATGGTGGTTGAAAGACTCCTTTTTCCGGCACTTTTTAATCTGGGGTCATGCAGGTTTGGGGCTCATGCTGCGTTCCAGGACAGGGATATTCAATGTCCAGTTCAAGTAAAATGATGGTTCAAATCATACTGCCTTCTGGCACTTTTTAATTTGTGGGTGATGCAGGTTTAAGGGTCATGCTGTGGTACAAGACAGGGATAGTGAATGGTCTGTGATTTTTTTTCTGTGGCTTTTATAACCTAAGTGTGTTGCCTAAGATGTAGCACGTATCCATTTGACTGTTGTGGATTTTAATTCCAGCTTCTCCAACCCTGTTTGGGTGTAAGAATGAAGGTGTTGTTGCTCTCCCATAGACTTTAATGGTCATCGATCATAATCTACCATCGACCATCGACTATCTGTCGATGATGGTCGACTATCGACCATCGACCGATATCGATGGCCAACGTAATCGCTCAACACTAGTCAGTAAAAGAATTGGTGTTTTTCAACGCCACAGACAAAATTTTTCCTGTTGATTCCTGTAGCATAATTTATATCCAAAGGTTAATTAAGCGTGTTTCTGCTTTTGTTGTCAGTAAAATACACAGCGTTTTAACACGCCACATACCAGTTTATTTTTTGCTGCTCATTTCTTTTGCGCAATTAATATCCAAGAGTTAATTAAGCGTGTTTGTGCTACTGTAGTCAGTAAAATAAACGGTGTTTTTCAACGCCAAAGACAAAATTTTTCCTGTAGCATAATTTATATCCAAAGGTTAATTAAGCGTGTTTCTGCTTTTGTTCTCAGTAAGGCTATGTCTACACTGCACAGAAAAACGTCAGTTTTTTTCCAGCGTTTTCTAAAAACGCTGGAAAAACAACTGTAAAGAGCTCCCATAGACTTGTAATGTAAAAATGTCCTGGTGTCTACACTGAGCTTTTTTCTGCTCGTTTTTTTTACTGGTCGTCTTTTGCAACGCCAGAGCAGGGCAGAAAATTTACTACAGGAGTCTATGTAAAGCAACGGACGTCTTTTGCCGTGTTTTTTGGCGCATTTTTGCGGCGTTTTTTTGCCACGATTTTTCAATGAATACCGTCCCAGGAGACCCAAGTCCCACCAATAGTGGGTGTAACAAAGGTTATACATTATCAAATCTGCATACTAGTGTCTAATGTGTCCTTTTTTGTACCTTTTGTAATAAAATGATCATGCTTTGGTTGCTAACGATTTTTGCACAATTCATATATTTTTCACTAAAAATAAGTTTTTAATGGATTTTGGCGTCAGAATCTGTTTTGTTGCGGATTTTGGTGCTAAAATCCTTTTCATAACATATTTTGGTGCTAATAAAGTTATCTTGCTTCTGACGCCAAAAATATGTTCTTTACCGATTTTGGCGCAAGAATCAGTTTTTTTACGGATTTTGGCACTTAAATCCTTTTCTTTACAGATTTTGGCGCTAATAAAGTTATCTCGCTTCTGACACCAAAAATCTGTTTTTTTACGGATTTTGGCACCAGAATCCGTTTTTTTTTTTTACAGATTTTGGTGCTAAAATCCTTTTCTTAACATGTTTTGGTGCTAATAAAGTTATCTTGCTTCTGACGCCAAAAATACGTTTTTTATGGATTTGACGCAAGAATCAGTTTTTTTACGGATTTTGGCACTAAAATTCTTTTCTTTACAGATTTTGGCGCTAATAAATTATCTCGCTTCTGACGCAAAAAATAGGGGGTTTTTTTTTTACGGATTTTGGCGCCAGAATCAGTTTTTTTTACGGATTTTGTTGCTAAAATTCTTTTCGTTACATATTTTTGCGCTAATAAAGTTGTCTCGCTTCTGACGGCAAAAATTAGTTTTTTATGGATTTTGGCGCAAAAAACAGTTTGTTTTTTTTACGGATTTTGGCACTAAAATACTTTTCTTTACAGATTTTGGCGCTAATAAAGTTGTCTCGCTTCCGACACCAAAAATAAGTTTTTTTTACTGATTTTGGCGCCAGAATCCATGTGTTTACGGATTTTGGCGCTAATATCCTTTTCTTAACTTTATTATCGCCAAAATCCATTAAAATGCAGATCTTAGCCCAAAATCCGTTAAAAAATTTACTTTAGGGCCAAAATCCATAAAAAAATGGAGTTTAGGGTCAAAATCCGTAAAAAAAAGTATTTTTGGCGACAAATACGAGATAGCTTTATTAGCGCCAAAATCCGTAAAATGCAGATCTTAGCACCAAAATCCGTTGAAAAATGGACTTTAGGGCTAAAATCCGTAAAAAAAGTATTTTGGCGACAAACACGAGATAACTTTATTAGCACCAAAATCCGTAAGGATGCAGATCTTAGCGCCAAGATCCGTGAAAAAAAAATACTTATTTTTGGCGACAAACGCGAGATAACTTTATTAGCGCCAAAATCCGTGAAAATGCAGGTCTTAGCACCAAAATCCGTAAAAAATGGACTAAAGGGCCAAAATCTGTAAAAAAAACCCTTATTTTTGGTGACAAACGCAAGATAACTTTATTAGCGCTAAAATCCATAAAACGACTACAAGATCACACATAAATGCAATGATGTGCTTTATTAACCCTTTTTTTAGGGAGGAGTTACATCCAATGGCTTAATTTATGCATACATGAAAAAACAGGCTTAAAGACAAGCAAAAAACGCTTGTAAAAAACGTGCCAAAAAACGCAAATCGCGGCAAAAAATGGCCGTTTTTGAAGCTGCTTTTGACAGGCAGTTGACAGAAAACTCAGTTTCATGAACGTTTTTAGTAACTTGTTTTCAGGTCAATTTTTGTCCACTGCAGTGTAGACATAGCCTAAAAGAAACGGTGTTTTTCAACGCCAAAGATGAAATTTTTCCTGGTGTTTCCTATAGCATAATTAATATCCAAAGCTTAATGAAGCGTGTTTCTGCTTTTGTAGTCAGTAAAATAAACGCCATTTTAACACGCCACATACCAGTTAATTTTTTGCTGCTCATTTCTTTTGCGCAATTTATATCCAAGGGTTAATTAAGCGTGTTTATGCTATTGTAGTCAGTAAAATAAACGGTGTTTTTCAATGCCAAAGACAAAATTTTTCCTGTTGATTCCTGTAGCATAATTTATATCCAAAGGTCAATTAGGCGTGTTTCTGCTTTTGTAGTCAGTAAAATACACGCTGTTTTAACACGCCACATACCAGTTACGTTTTTTACTGCTCATTTCTTTTGCACAATTTATATCCAAGGATTACCCAAGCCTGTTAGTGGGTTCATTTGGAGTCAAATACAGGGTGTGTATTTATCATATACAGATATCTTCATTAAACAGAGTCTGTAAATTTTTGAACAAACAGTATGTCAGACAGAGAGGTGGCAGGCTCTTCACATGCGAGTGGCAGTGGCACAAACATTCCTGGAGCAGGCACAGGTCGCAGCACATAAAGGGGACGTCGCAGCAGGGGTCACTCGGTGAGGCCAGAACTGCCGGTGTCATCTAGCGGCCGTGTGTTGACCAGCAACCAAAGGGTTCTTGATTAGTTGACTAGGTCATCCACTTCCTCCCAACCCCAGCCAAGAGTCGGTGGGAACGTGAGACACAACCCTTAGTTGGCATGGCCCGGGAGCAGGTCAGCGGCCCTCACCTGCCCTCAACCCACCTCTGTCCCATCCAGTTCCCTCAGCCAGAGAACTACTATGTGGTCTGGGCTCAGCGCCACTATACAGCTAGGATGAACAATTTAAGGAGGACAGTCAGCAGCTACTTGGCAGCGAAGAAATGGGGCCAATATCCCCTGCTTCTTGCAGTAAGAGGCAAAGTAACGATGTGGAGAGTGGGATGGGAGGTCATGTTGTGAGGGGTCAGCCTCTGCATACCAAGACCGTTGAGGAGGACAGCAGTGAAGATCCAACAATAGTCGAAGATGATGTAGCCGACCACACTTGGGAGTCGGGTGAAGCAAGGGCTTCATCATCGTTAGGAGAAGAGGGCGTCAGCGTGCGCGTCTGGCAGCGGTGCAGCCAGCAACTGGGTTGTGTGGCCGTGAGTCAGCAGGGTAGCAGCAGTGTGAGGTCGGGAGCCAAGCGACCACGGGGTAGAAAACCCGCTTCGCAGGTCCAAGAAAGTAGCGGCACAGGGGTTCAGCGAGGCAGCGGCGGTAGTAGTCATTCAGTGCGGAGCGTTGGCGGTAAAATCAGCTACTCAGCGGTGTGGCAGTTCGTTGCTAAGACACCGGAGGAGCCGAATATGGTATATGTAGAATCTGTGGGCAGAAAGTGAAGCGTGGCCAGGGAGCTAATGTTGGCACCACGGCACTGCGGCAACACCTGCAGCATTACCATCCGGTGGCCTGGGAGAACCGAGGCTCAGAAATGGTGGTCCATCCTGACGGCGCCGCAGCAGCAGCAGCGCCCAGTGGCACGCATGCCATTGCAGCCAGTCAAGGCTCCACCACCTCTGCAGAAGGGAGCTGTTTCTCTTTACCATCATCTCCCGGTCCGTATGCTTCTGCTCCGCGCCACTCATGGCGCCAGCAGTCGTTCAACGAGGCGATTGCAAAGAGACAACAGTATGCGTCCAACCATCCTAAGGTGCAGAGGCTGACAGTGCTCCAGTCCAAGTTGCTGGTACTGCAGTCCCTCCCTTCCCAAATTATGGACTCTGCACCGTTCATAGAACTAATGGCCTGTGCTGAGCCGAGGTGGAGAGTTCCAAGCCGTAATTTCTTTTCCAAAAAGGCGGTACCAGCACTTCAACAATATGTAGAACAGAAGGTGGGCCAGTCCTTGAGCTTATCGGTTTGTTCCAAGGTGCACGGCAGCGTGGACGGAGTTGTAACTACGGTCAGGGCAATTACATGTCCTTTTACGGCCCACTGGGTGAATGTGCGTCCTACTCAGCCACAACAACAACTTGGACAGGAGACGCAGTTTTCTCCTCCACGTTGTCAAACTGCGGCTCCTGCGCCAATGTCCGCCGCCTCCTTCTCCACCACCACCACCATCTCAGCCTCCACAAGTGCTGCTTCATCATACCACATGTGTAGGGCACAGCGGTGTCACGTAGTTCTACACCTGGCTTGCCTCGGCGAACGAAGGCACACAGGGGAGGAACTGTTCCGCGTCATGCAGCAAGAAATCGATGTGTGGCTTGCTCCGCGCCAACGGCAAATCGGAACCATGGTGACGGACAATGGGAGGAACATGGTGTCTGCACTGCACCGAGGAGGGATGGTCCATGCGCCCTGCTTGGCACACGTGTTCAATCCGGTTCTGAAAAGGTTCCTGAAGTCTTCCACCAATCTTCAGAGGATTCTTAAAATGACCAGGAAACTGTGCATGCACTTCATCCATTCCTACAAAACCAGACACACGCTCTTCAATGTAAAGCGGCAAAACGGCCTCCCCCAACACACTCTGATATGCGATGTTTCCACCCGTTGGAATTCCAGCCTGCACATGTTGGATCGACTGTATGAACAGAGAAAGGCCTTTAACAATTTTTTGATGATTCAGGCGAACAGTAGCACTCCCCTGTATAACTTTGATGTCAGCCAGTGGCAGCTCATGCGTGACACCTGCCGTTTGCTGAGGCCATTTGAGGAGGCCACGTTATTTGTCAGTCGCCAGGACTACGGGATGAATAACGACATTCCACTGCTTCATGTCCTGGAACAGATGCTGCAAAATCTGTCTGGACAGGGGACTGGAGACGTGGCGACTACATCTCATGGCCACATGAGTCCGGTGGGGACTGAACTGGAGGAGGAGGAGGAAGACATTGGAGCACCAGCATTGTCTGGTGAAATTAGTGGTTTTTCTACCCAGGTGACAGGAGCGGAGGAGCAGGAGCAGCTGGAGGAGGTAGATGAAGATAAGGAAGACGAGGCAGATGACCCGCAAGCACCTTGGCAGTATACAGTGGAGATGGAGGCAGGGAATTCCTTTAGAGTCACTTGTGCAGATGGCCCGCAGCATGCTGATTTGCCTGGCTAGTGACAGCCGAATAGTCACTATCCGGCAGAGGGATGACTTCTGGGTCTCCACCCTATTGGACTCTCGCTACCAGTCCAAAATGGGAGCCTTTTTCCCAGCTGCTGAGAGGGAGGACAAACTCAAATACTATAGAGAAATCCTGTGTAGTCAGTTGGCCGCTGCCTATGTGTGGCATCGTCCATCCTCTGACAGGTCTGACTGGGGGGGTTACTCAGCGCTCACGTACCACTGCTGCAGCTGCTATGGGAAGGTGGGGGGGGGTAGGAGCAGTACCAGCTCCATCAGCAGCAGCCTAAGTCTGGAGTCGCTGATGGGCAGCTTCCTTCACCGGCCTAGTGAGGAGGGCACTCGCCAGCAGAAGCAGCAGGACCTGGAGCAGACCCTGAACCAACAGGTGGTCACTTACTTGGACAGCACTCTGCCACCCCAGTTAGAAGATCCGCTGGACTACTGGGAAGGCAAACTGGATGTGTGGCTGCAACTTGCCAAGTTTGTTGTGGAGAAGCTGTCCTGCCCGGCCAGTAGTGTGGCATCAGAGTGGGTGTTCAGTGCAGCGGAGGCCATCGTTACTCCAAGAAGAACCTGCTTGTCCACCGGAAATGTGAAACGACTGATCTTTGTCAAGATGAATCAGGTGTGGATCGGCCAGGATTTCCACACACCAATGCCTTAGGCGTCAGATTACATCAGCCATGACGCCTCACCAAAACTTTGAGAAATGAGTCTGGGTTCAAACTACCTGCTTCAGTCACTATTCTGATGCCGCCACCCACCTGATGCCACACATCTGCTGCCAGTTTCTCATCTGCCTACCACCATCTTTACAAGGGACTGGTATTGCCACCCCTTCTCCACACTCTGTCATTGTGCCACTCTATGACCTCATGCTGCTGCTGTTGCTGGTGCCATGACCTCCACTCTGTGTCATTGTGCCACTCTCCGACTTCATGCTGCTGCTGCTATTGTCGCTGCTGCGGTCACCTCCACACCCTGTCATTGTGCCACTCTCTGACCTCATGCTGCTGCTGTTGCTGCTGCCGTGACCTCCACACTCTGTCAGTGTGCCACTCTGTGGCCTATAATCTCCAAAAAATTGGGAATCTCGCAAGAGAACAAAGAGTGACTTTTGATCACTATATTTACTATTTTGCCATAGGCAAACTTAAACTCTATCAGTTCTCTATCTATTAAACACTAAAACGTAACTTTTATTATATCTAACTCTTAACCTCTATACACACTATTTAAAAACCTGATCTCTAACCTCATCATTTAACCCTTTTTGCTTTTTTTTGTTTTTGTTTTCTTCCCCCCTCCCTTCCATCTCCCTCGCGCCCCTTCCCCCCTCCCCTCTCCTCTCCCCCCTTTTGCCTCTACGTTTTTCCTCATTGTCCCTGGGTCCTGTAATGATGACAGATATTCATCACGTGAGGCCACGGTTTCTATTTAACAAATTAGGGATGCATGTGTGTTGCTTTTGCGGGGGACTGTTCATGTGTGTGCTCATGTATGTAGAGATTTGTTGTTCCTGCTTGCGGCGCTGGTCTGGTGCGGGGCGGATGCGGCTGGATGCGGTGGCGTTTGGGGATGCTGGAGTTCTTGCGTGCTCCCATTGTGACATGGTGGATTGAATGGCTAGCTGTGAGCCGTAGGAGAGAATCTTCAATGGGGAACTTGTGAGGTCAGACTGTGGGAGGGAGGGAGGGCTAGCCATAGAGCCTACAGTATTATTAAAATGAGTATGAATATTACATGTGAAAGAGAAGTAGTTTATGAATATAGTCTTGAGACAATACTATACAATGCAGTGGAACATGTATTTAATGGGGCCTGTAGCTCTATTGGAATGAATATGCATATTACATACATAGGAGAAGTGCTTTATGGGAAGATAATATGACAGTGGTCGATTGTACAGTGGAGTTTATATTCCCAATGAATATGCATATTAGATATTGAAGAGAAGGGGCTTATGGGAATTGACAAAGATGGCAGTGTGCTGTGTAATGTGATACCTAGTCTGCTTAGTTCATTCTAGGTGAGGCACGCAGTTGCAATAATATGAGAGAAGTGAGACGGAAGCCCATCACAGTCAGGGCTGAGGTGTTTGTTGGTGCAGTGCATTGGCATGGGCAGTACGGTAAGATGGGGCGCAAGCCCGTTATGGAGATGGCGAATTTGACTGAAGGTTGTTGGCTCATGAGAGCATGGTGGCAGCTTTAGCAGGACATGTTATGAGTGTGCGCGCGCGGAAGGGGGAGTGGGCTTTATGTGGATTCTCTAATGGCTAATTGGTGAGCACCTGAACGGGGTGTTTACCTAACATAATATAAAAGGAAGTGAGCTCAGACCACATGTGATCGGACCTCTAAGCCTTGATAAAGCCAGGTTAGCTGGCGAAACATGTCGGCGAGGTCAGGCATGACGTTTTAAATTGTGATCTCTCACCTCTGTCTACAAGTGTCACCTGCTGCAGACGGTGTCACAAGGGGGCCTTATTTGTTCTGTGTCTATGAGATTAGGGACGACTGCCCAAGTAGTTAGCTTGGGATCCCTTACTGAAGCTAGTACTTTGCTACAGATGTAAGGCTCTCCTGTTAATAGGTGGGGTTCCACCAGACTTGATGATAGAAAGGGAGTTATTCCCTCTTTCAGAAGCAAAAAGGGTTAAATGATGAGGTTAGAGATCAGGTTTTTAAATAGTGTGTATAGAGGTTAAGAGTTAGATATAATAAAAGTTACGTTTTAGTGTTTAATAGATAGAGAACTGATAGAGTTTAAGTTTGCCTATGGCAAAATAGTAAATACTCTGTGGCCTACTCCTGTTTTTGCCACCTCCAGAATGTCATTGTGCCATTGTCTGACCTCATGCTGCTGCTTTGGCTGCTGCCGTGACCTACACACTCTGTGATTGTGCCACTCTGTGGCCTACTCCTGTTGGTGCCACCTCCAGAATTTGTCATTGTGTCACTCTCTGACCTCATGTTGCTGCTGCTGTTGATGCCATCACCTCCACACTGTGTCATTGTGCCACTCTGTGACCTCATGCTGCTGCTGTTGCTCCTGCCGTGACCTTCACACTCTGTCATTGTGCCACTCTGTGTCCTGCTCCTGTTTTTGCCACCTCCAGAATGTCATTGTGCCACTGTCTGACCTCATGCTGCTGTTGATGATGTCATCTCCACACTGCCACTTTGTGGGCTCCTGATGTTTCTGCCACCTCCAGAATTTGTCAATGTTCCACTCTGTGGCCTACTCATGCTGCTGCCAGGTGACCGTTGTCTCACTGGAACACCCTGTGGTTTCCTAATGCTGTTTCCACCCTCACCACTCTATGACGTTGCCACTATGTTTGGTTTTCCCTTTCTTTTCACCTGTCAGAAGGAATAGGAAGGATCAGGATTGTCTAGCAAAAAGCAGGAGTGGACACAGAACACAGAAGACATGCAAATATCCCATTTACTGGTCATGTCTGTTTTAGATCAACTCCTGTTTGTTTTTGGCTTAGCAATACTGATGGATTATTGACCGATTGAAAGCAGACACTGACAGATGAAAGGAAGGGCAAAATGATCAGAGACGCTCAACGCAAAATTACTGCCGACACCCTCTTCACTCATACGGGGGGGCCTCTACATGTATCAGCGTTTAACAGAACAGGTTCTGTCATATTCTGTGACGGTTTAAGGCTCTGGCCTCGTGGAGTGGCCCCTGCTGTGACGTACCCTTACTATGCTGTGATCTGTGACAGCTCCGGTAACCTACTACTGTGTTATTTGACGCTATGTTAGGATCTTAGCCCTCAGCTTGTTTTTTTCCAGCTGGCGCTGCCATGACTTTATCAGGCTGCATTCCCGCTTCAGTTTTTTGGTCAGTTTTGCCCCCGTAAGTGCCCAGGGAATTGAAGGGTGAAACGATTCTAATAGTGGCGGCAGTCATGTGTGTGTCATACTAAAACACAACGTTGTATGAAGACCAAACCAAGCTCCCTATGCATATTTAAGCATGGCACAATGTTCTACAGCACCCTATGGGCTCTGTGCAGCCAGGAAATTGCTGTTTTTTAACGCGATTCGTCCCAAAATCGGAAAATTTGGCGAAGTCGACGAACCGAAGTTTTGAGAAATTCGCCCATCTCTAATCATTATCATTGGGAGAAGAGAGCAGCAGCTTGCGTGTGAGGCAGTGGCGCAGCCCGCAAGTCGGTAGTGTGGCAGGGAATCAACAGGTGGCTGCAGTGCGAGGATGGGAGCCAAATGGCCACGATTTAGACCAACCACTTTGCAGGTCCCAGAAAGATGCGGCACAGGGGTTCACCGGGGCGGCGGTGGTACCAGTCAGTCAGTGCGGAGCATTGGTGGTAAAATCACCTACTCGGCGGTGTGCCAGTTCATTGCCAAGACACCAGAGGAGGCGAACATGGCTATATGTAAGAAATTTGGGGGCCCAGAAAGTAAAGAGGGGACCGGGGGCTAACTTTTGGGCACCACGCCTGAATCAACATCTTTGCAGTGTCACCATAACAGGGCCTGGAGAAACGTGTCTCAGATGTGGTGGTCCATCCTGTCCCAACAGCAGCAGCATCCAGTGGCACGCTTCCCATTTCAGGCAGTCAAAGCTTCACCACCATCTACCGGTCTAGATACTCCTGCTCCTCGGCACTCATGGTGCCAGTGTCACGAGCAGCAGTAGTGGATCCTTTGGACCACCGCAAACGATGGCGTAAGCCACGGCAGGGGCGGAATTTAAGTAGGTCCCAGTATTCACCAGGCAGGATGGACTTGCTGCGGCGGGAGTCTACCAGGTCGCTTCCACTGACGTGACTTGCTTGCGGAGGCAGCCGAGGTGTAGCTAGGTACAAAATCGTAAGGCAGGCTCGTAGTCGGGGAAAGGCAGGAAGGTCAGGACAAGCGGCAAGGTTCGTGGTCGTAGACAGGCAGGAAGGTCAGGGCAGGCGGCAAGGTTTGTGGTCGAGAGACGGGGGCAAATGGTACGGTACACGGTAATCAGACAAGACTTCAGGAACGCTTTCTCAATAGGCTAACGGCACTTAAGATCTGGCAGGGTAACCAGGAAGAGGCAGGCTTAAATAGGGGCAGCGACCGGCAATAGCCAATTACCGGTGCACTGGCCCTTTAAATTTAACACTGCGGGTGCCCTAGGGAGCGGGGCCACGCGCGCCGTGGGACTGAGGCTGCAGCAGGAGCATGGCCGGGTAAGTACACAAGGACAGGAAGGGGAATGAGCGTGCCCGCGACCCGACATGCAGGTCGCACCGCCGCTCGGCAGCGGGGCACAAATGGGCCCACGTTGCGGGATGAGGGTCGCAGGGGCATCCGTGACAGTACCCACCCCTTTGGCCTTCCCCTCTTACTGGCTTGAAGGAATCTCTGGATAACATTATGGTCCAGAATATTGTCTTCTGGTTCCCAAGACCTTTCTTCGGGCCCGAAACCCTTCCAGTCAATGAGGAAAAGGCGCTTCCCTCAGACCGTTTTCATATCCAGAATCTCCTTTACAGTAAAGACATTGCCACTCGGCAGCGGGACACGGATGCGCCTGCGACCCGGGATGAGGGTTGCAGGGGCATCCATGACAGCCAGCAGTCATTCACCGAGACGATTGCCAAGAGAAAGCAGTATGCGTCTAGCCATCGCTAAGTGCAGAAGCTGACCGTGCTCCTGTCCAAGTTGGTGGTACTGCTGTCACCTCCCTTTTCAAGTGGTGGACTCTGCACCATTCAGAAAACTGGCCAGGAAACTTTGCATTCACTTTGGCCATTTCTACACCGCCAAGAACACCCTCCGTGAGCTAAACAGAACAGAGAAACCATAAACAGAGAAAAAAAAGGAATTTATGAACAGGGGGGGAAATTGATGAACAGGAATAAACATATTAACGGGGAAATTGATGGACAGGGGGAAATTGATGAACAGGGGGAAATTGATGAACAGAAAAAGGCCATTAACGGTTTTTGATGATCCAAGTGGACAGGAGTATTTCCCTGAGGAACAAAAAAAAAATCACACACGGAGGAACTGCTTCGGGTCATGCAAGATGAAATTCCCAATTGTGGCTTTCTCCGCGACAAACTGAAAATTAGAACCATTGTGACAGGACAATGGAAAGAACATGGTGTCTGCGCTGCATAAGAGGGCTGAGCCTGTCCTGCATGCATACATGTTCAATTGGTTGTTCAAGTTTACACCCATCTGCAAGACATTCTAAAAATGGCCAGGAAACTTTGCATGCACTTCAGCCGTTCCTACACCGGCAAGCACACCCTCCTTAAGCTGCAGCAATAGACCGGCCTCCCCCCACATAGGCTGATATGTGACATTTCCACCTGTTGGAATTCCAGCTTCCATATGTTGGACTCTATGAACAAAGAAAGGCTATTAATGGTTTATTGATAAACAAATCGGACAGGAGTACACCCCTGTGTAATTTTAATGTCGGCCAGTGGCAGCTCATGTAGGACACCTGCCATTTGCTGAGGCCCTTTGAGGTGGACACGTTATTTTTCATTCGCCAAGACTACGGGATGCAGTTACGTCATTCCACTGCTTCATGTCCTGGAACAGATGCTGCAAAATCTGTTTGGTCAGGGGACTGGAGACGTGGCGACTACATCTCATGGCCACATGAGTCCAGTGGGGGCTGAACTGAAGGAGGAAGACATTGGAGCACAAGCAGTGTCTGACAAAAGAAGTGGGTTTTTTATTCAGGTGACAGGAGAGTAGCAGGAGCAACCAGAGAATTAGGAAGATGACCCAGACACCCTGTGGCAGTATACAGTGGAGATGGAGGCAGGGAGTCCCTCAGAGTCACTTGCGCAGATGGCCCACTGCATGCTGATTTGCCTGGCTAGTGACAGCTGAATTGTCACCATCCGGCAGAGGGATGACTTCGGGCTCTCCACCCTCTTGGACCCTCATTACCGGTCCCAAATGGGGGCATTTTTTCACCTGCCAAGACAGAGGACAAACTCAAGTACTGTAGAGACATCCTATGTAGTCAGTTGGCCGCTGCCTATCTGCACCATGGTCCATCCTATAGCAGGTCTGACCGGGTGGTTCATCAGTGCTTGGCTGCTGTGGAGGGATGGGGGGGG
>JAODAL010058041.1:0-22323 GCA_025379985.1 Phyllomedusa bahiana | reverse complement strand
AAAAACTATAACTTTGGCTTCTGTGTAAAAAAGCAACGTTTTTTCTCCACAGCAGCTTGAAAGCTTCTTATTTCTCGTCATCAATAAACAGGATCTAACACTCAAAACTAGTTTATTCTAACAAACACAGGGGCACACTAAAGACAAAAAAAACCTAAGGTATTGAAAAACCGGGGACTTTTTAATTACGTTTTTGATCAAAGTTGTATTAAGCTCACCCCCCAAAACGTCAAGGGATCCCAGAGCAGGTGAGCCCCTACACTAAATATGCTTCCTCACTAGGCGTAAATCCGACTGAAATTTTTCAGGGAATGGTAGGAACCCCCCTTTACCAACGGGGTTTATCCGCACTGGTTAAAGAGAGGGAGCTGGTGCAGCAAGCAATGGGGATTACCCAATCAAAATGAAAAATACAAAAATACAGAAGGGGAGGGTTTAAACAATCTTTACAAATACTGTAAACAAGGTCCCAGGGTTTTTATATACCTTGAGGTTTTATTTTGTCTTTAGTGTCCCCTGATGTTTGTTGGTGATCTATTGCTTTTTTAGTGTTCACCTATGCTTACGTTTTTCAGAATTATTTTAGATTGGGGACAGCTTTTTGTATGTTTTGTGTTTTATTTGAGATTGGTAACCTTTTGCTGCCACAGCTGCCCCTCTTTAACCATGCAGGATACCCCGTTGGTGGTTTTTACCATTCCTGAAATTGCGTCTGGTTTACGCCTAGTGAGGAAACAATTTTGTGAGGGATCACCTGCTCGGGATCCCCTTGACTTTTGGGAGGTGGCTTAAAACAAAACTTTGTCAAAAAACGTAAACAAGAGTCCCGGTTTTTTCATATACCTTGAGGTTTTATTTGTCTTTAGTGTGCCACTGATGTTTGTTTTGGGTGTTGCTATTGCTTTTTTTGTGTGCACCTATGCTTCGTTTTTTAGAATTAAAAATTTAGATGGCACACTTCTGTATGTTTTGTAGTTCATTTGAGATTGGTAATCTCATTTGGCTTGCTGCCACAGCTCCCTCTTTAACCAGTGCGGATGACCCAGTTTGGGGTTCCCACCATTCCCCAAATTGCAGTCGTTTTACGCCCATGGGGGAAGAAATTTTTGTGTAGGGGCTCACCGCTCTGGGGCCCCTTACGTTTTGGGGGGGACTTAATACAATCTTTGACAAATACGTAAACTAAGATCCCAGGGTTTTTCATATACCTTGAGGGTTTTATTTTGTTTTTAGTTCCCCGATGTTTGTTGGATTTGCTATTTCTTTTTTAGTGTGCACATATGATTACGTTTTTCAGACAATATTTTAGATTTGCACAGCTTCTGAATGTTTTGTAGTTCTTTGAGATTGGTAATCTCTTGGCTTCTGCACACAGCTGCCTCTCTTTAACCCTGAGGATGACCCAGTTGGTGGTTCCCCACCATTCCCCGAAAATTTCAGTTGGGTTGACCCTATGAGGAACATATTTATGTAGGGACTCACCCGCTCTGGGAAACCCCTTGACGTTTTGGGAGGGGGCTTAATACAATCTTTTATCAAATACGTAAACAAAAAGTCCCGGTTTTTCTATACCTTTTTGGGGTTTTTTTTAGTCTTTAATGTCCCCGGTTTGTTGGATTATGCATTGCTTTTTTTGGTGCACCATGTTACGTTTTTTAGAATATATTTTTTGATGTGCACAGCTTTGTTGTTAACTAGTTTATTTTTGAACAAAAAAAAAACAAATTTTTCTACCCGGTGCCTTAAAAAATTCTGCAGCTCAGTCTCATCAATAAGAAGCTCCTCTGCGCAAGCCCCCCAGCTCTTGTCAGGGCCTATCTAATAGACCTTTAAGTAACCAAAGGGATGTAAAGGGAAGGGGTGTAGCTCTCTCAGACGCAATTTTTGTAATACATATATTTAGAAAAGTGATTAAAAAAACCCCTTTTTTGGAGGGTCCCACTCAACATTACATCGTGGGAAAACCCTTTAAGTGTTCTCTTTATTTTTTTAGCAGTGTGATAATCACACCACACACACACCACAAATTACAGGACTAATGCAAACTCCACATGTTGTGTAATTTAAGGGATATGTCTTAAGGTCAGATAATTTTGTTAATAAAACTTAAATGGCTTCTTATGGCAGTGATTATGGATAAACTACGGCTTGACTGATAATGAATCAAGCCAAATTTGCTTGCCATATACAGAAATCTACAGTGAATTTTACTTTCAGAATGGAATTAGGCTAAATAGGCAAAAATACAATATACAGTGTGTTGCAAAAGCATTCATACCAATTGAACCATTTCCTATTTTTAAAACATTACAGCCACAAACATTTCACTTCCCCAGAAACAGAATGTTCTTTTCTTGAGACATATCCGCCATTTTGTTCTAACTCCACCGAGGCAACATGGTAAAATAACACGTGGTCATATCTCTTATCAATGTTGGGGTTCAGGGGTACACCTGTCCAATGATTGCCGGTGTGAAGAAATGACACCAAAACACAGAGAGCTGGTATGACCTGCTCCTCATTGTGGAGAAGGCCCAGAATGAATCAGCCTTTTTTATAATATAATGGATTGCTTTCAGGGGTGTGGTTAAGTTCCTTTTTTGCTTGCATTCATCAAGAATGTGGCATTAGTTTATTGGTTCTCCAGATATAGTAATGGTTTCCACCCAGGTCCATGCTGCCACATAGTGAGGAGTGGTCCAAGAAGCAGGCCCAATCTTGGAGTATATCTGCTATTCAGCTAAGCTTATATGTGTAATAATGTTTTTGCACCACAAACTTCATTACAAAAGCATTAGAAAAATGTATAGAAAAATATATATTTCCCTTCACACCATTAGTACACGATGATTCCATTGCACAATTGCTTACTATGAAAAAGTATCAAGACCACAAAACTTCAAAGCCCTGTACTGAAATTTTTCAAAAAGTGGAGTTAGAAGATTATGGTTCTGGAGAAGCGATTTATTAATATTTTTTGTCATAGAGAAAAACATAGTAGCAAGTATTTGTGCAGTGTAAAAAAAAGATACATGCTTTTACAAATGTTTGCAAATTAAAAAAATGAAAAGTGTGGCATGCACACTCTGTACTCTGATACCCCTAAATTAGATCCAGTGTGACTAATTGCCTTTATAGCAAGTAAAACCACACAAAGCTTGTAGGGCGTTAGCTCACCTTGATTGTAGCGTTCACCTGGTCCGTCCCTGTGTAAGGTTTCTTTTCCTTCCGGCTGTTCCTCCGTCCTCAGTCGCAGGACCCAAAATGCAAGTAAGTAGGAACTTTTCCAGCCAATGGAGTATAAAAGTTCAAATCTTTATTTCATAATAAATGCAATAGTGCAGAGGGTAAAAAGTAGTAGCAAAGAAACCAACGCGTTTCGGGCGTCAAACTTTGCCCTTGTTCACGGTATGGTAACATGTTGTGAATGTCCGGGTTAAATACACTGCTTTCCCTGACGTCAGGTGCATCGTCATTTCTCTTAACCCTTTCCTTTTCCATTAAAAACACACACATACTATAATAAAAAACGTGCTACTTAAACATAGCAGCATCAAATGCACCTTTGTTAGCATACTCTTTGGCTAGGGGGCATAGATATATTGAGGCTCTTTAATATATATATATCAGGTCATTACGGGAGTTGAGACCCGTCGGCATTCTGGTCTGCAACTGCAGAATCCAGCATGCTTCTAGCAAGCGCACTTTGTGCTGCCAGTCTCCCCCTCTCACTGGCCTTTCAACCTTTTCTATTCCGAAGCAAGATAAACCTCGTACGTCCCCTGCATGTTCTTCAATGTAATCTTTGCTATGCCTGAATACGTTGTTTGTCCCTTTTTAATATTATACAAATGTTCCGCTATTCGCGTTTTAAATTTTCTGGTACTGCATCCCACATATAACTTATCGCATATATTGCAATGCATGCCATACACTATGTGATCTGTATTGCAATTTATGAATTTTTGTATGCTATACTCTTTTGTTCATTTCATCATAGCCCTTAAAGGTATTCCTTTTAGTAGTGTATTTGCATACATTGCATCTGCGGCCCCCGCAAGGGAAGGAACCTTTTTGTGAGAACCAGATTTTTTCAGTCTTATTAAGTTGGTTACTATAATTGCTTGATGTAATCTCATCCCCTATTGTCCTATTTCTTTTGGGGACAACAGCCACTCCTTCATCTATTATTTTTGCCAGACTAGTATCTTGTCGCAGGATATTTAGATGTTTATTAAATATCTTTTTTACTTATTGAAATTATGTTAAATGGTGTAGAAAACACAATGAATTTTTAGTGGAAAGTTTTATTGTACTTACACTTCTTTTGTTGCAGTAAATCGTACCTGTGTTTTATTCTGTATTTTTTCCATAAGCTTTATTTATTTGATATTGTTTATATCCTCTCTCTTTAGTCTTTTTATTATTTCCTGTTTCTCCATTTCAAAGTCCTCCTCTCTCGTACATGATCTCTTAGCCCTTATGAGTTCACCCAAAGGGATGGCATTCAACGTATGCCTTGAGTGGCTACTGTTGGCTCTGAGCAATGTATTGCCACTAGTGGGTTTGCGGTAAAGGGACGTTACAACTTTGGATTTCTCTATAGTCCCTTTTAGATATATGTCCAGGAATGGTGTTGCCTCTTTACAGTACGCATAGGTGAAACGTAAATTGAATTGATTCAAATTGAGATACTCAACAAACTTCGGTATGGACGCCACATCGTGACCCCAAACAATCAAGAGGTCATCGATGTAGCGCCCATACCAAAGTATACAGTGTGAAAAAGGATTTTCCACATTAAAAACAATCTGCTGCTCCCACCACGACATGTACAAGTTTGCTATTACTGGGGAAGCCGAAGCTCCCATTGGGACCCCCATCTGTTGTAAATAATAGTCACTGCCAAACTTGAAGTAATTGTGTTTCAAGAGGAAATCTATACCTTCCAATAGGAACAGTATTAACCCTTCATCATATTGGCTGGACTTCTTTAAGTGATATTGAATGGTTGGCAGGACTAAGTCTTGAGGGATGTTAGAATATAAATTCACTACATCCATAGTTAACCAAGTGTAATTAGAGGACCATGTAAAATTTTGAAATGTCTGCAGTACCATTTTACTGTCCTTTAGGTACCCCGGTGCTATCTGGACCAATGGTTGTAGGTACTTATCAATATAGCTATTCAATTTTTCAGTCAGGCTACCGTTACTGGACACTATAGGTCTTAGGCTGGGTGGAAATTGATTCTTTTGCAGTTTCGGAACTCCATAGAATACTGGGATTTGTACATGTTCTTTTTCAAGATATTTTCTTTGTTTTTCATTGAGTGCCCCCAGCTTTACCCCTTCCTTTTTATTATAGTATTGTGTGTGTTTTTTAATGGAAAAGGAAAGGGTTAAGAGAAATGACGATGCACCTGACGTCAGGGAAAGCAGTGTATTTAACCCGGACATTCACAACATGTTACCATACCGTGAACAAGGGCAAAGTTTGACGCCCGAAACGCGTTGGTTTCTTTGCTACTACTTTTTACCCTCTGCACTATCGCATTTATTATGAAATAAAGATTTGAACTTTTATACTCCATTGGTTGGAAAAGTTCCTACTTAATTGCCTTTATGTCACGAGTGGTCCCGCAGCCCCTCGCCCGGGCTGCGGGCGCACTCGTGCGGCCACCCGCCGGGGTCCGGCGGCCCCTGCCGGTCCCGCGGGTCGGGTCCCGGCTGCCCGCTTACCTCTCCGCGCTCCCGCGTCCTCCCGTTCTCCTGGCCGGCCGGAGTGCGCATGCCCGCGCCTTAGGCGCGCGCGCGCCGGCTCTTCAGGATTTAAAGGGGCAGTACGCCCATTATTGGTTAAGGCTGCAGGTGACCCTATTTAACCCCCTTCCTTCTGGGTCACCTTTGCCGGATCTTTAGTGCGTTACTGCCTTCAGAGAAAGCTTCTTCTGCCTTGTATCCTGTCTACCGTGTACCGAACCGTCTTTGCTCTGTGTCTTGACCACGAACCATTGCCGCATGCCCTGACCTCTGACCTGTCCCCGACTTCGCCTACGTCTCACGATTTTGTACCACGCACTGCCTTGGCTGCCACCGCAAGCAAGTCACGCCAGTGGGACGACCTGGTAGTTCTCCGCCGCAGCAAGTCCATCCCGCTTTGCGGCGGGCTCTGGTGAAAACCGGGTTCTACTTAGATTCCGTCCCCTGGTACGGCTTACACCATCGCTTGCGGTGGTCCAGCGGATCCACTACCTGCATTCGTTACAGTAAGATCCGGCCATGGATCCCGCCAAGGTACCTTTGCCCGGTGAACCGGATCTCACGGCGATAGTGGCTCAGCAGTCACATCAACTAGCACAACAAGCCCAGCAGCTGAACCAGTTGTCCGCCATGATGCAGCAGCTCCTGGCTAACCAACAGCCGCCGACTCCTCCTCCTGTGGCGACACCTCCGTCAGCACCCGGGACTTCTCGTCTACGCTTACCACTACCTGACAAGTTTGACGGGGACTCCAAACTGTGCAGGGGATTTATTACCCAGTGCTCGATGCACGTTGAGTTGATGGCTGGTCAATTCCCCACTGAACGTTCTAAGGTGGCCTTCGTGGTCAGTCTGCTGTCCGGGAAGGCTCTAGCTTGGGCCACCCCTCTCTGGGACCGGGGCGATCCGGTGACGACGGACCTACAGGCTTTCCTCTCAGAGTTCCGCAGTGTCTTTGAAGAGCCGGCACCGTTACTGGACACTATAGGTCTTAGGCTGGGTGGAAATTGATTCTTTTGCAGTTTCGGAACTCCATAGAATACTGGGATTTGTACATGTTCTTTTTCAAGATATTTTCTTTGTTTTTCATTGAGTGCCCCCAGCTTTACCCCTTCCTTTTTATTATAGTATTGTGTGTGTTTTTAATGGAAAAGGAAAGGGATAAGAGAAATGAACATGAACCTGACTTCAGGAAAAGCAGTGTATTTAACCCGGACATTCACAAACATGTTACCATACCGTGAAACAAGGGCAAAGTTTGACGCCCGAAACGCGTTGGTTTCTTTGCTCTACTTTTACCCTCTGCACTATTGCATTTATTATGAAATAAAGATTTGAACTTTTATACTCCATTGGCTGGAAAAGTTCCTACTTAATTGCCTTTATGTCACGAGTGGTCCCGCAGCCCTCGCCCGGGCTGGGGCGCACTCGTGCGGCCACCCGCGGGGTCCGGCGGCCCCTGCCGGTCCCGCGGGTCGGGTCCCGGCTGCCCGCTTACCTCTCCGCGCGCCCGCGTCCTCCCGTTCTCCTGGCCGGCCGGAGTGCGCATGCCCGCGCCTTAGGTGCGCGCGCCGGCTCTTCAGGATTTAAAGGGGCAGTACGCCCATTATTGGTTAAGGCTGCAGGTGACCCTATTTAACCCCCTTCCTTCCGGGTCACCTTTGCCGGATCTTTAGTGCGTTACTGCCTTCAGAGAAAGCTTCTTCTGCCTTGTATCCTGTCTACCGTGTACCGAACCGTCTTCGCTCTGTGTCTTGACCACGAACCATTGCCGCCTGCCCTGACCTCTTGCCTGTCCCCGACTTCGCCTACGTCTCACGATTTTGTACCACGCACTGCCTTGGCTGCCACCGCAAGCAAGTCACGCCAGTGGGACGACCTGGTAGTTCTCCGCCGCAGCAAGTCCATCCCGCTTTGCGGCGGGCTCTGGTGAAAACCGGGTTCTACTTAGATTCCGTCCCCTGGTACGGCTTACACCATCGCTTGCGGTGGTCCAGCGGATCCACTACCTGCATTCGTTACAGTAAGATCCGGCCATGGATCCCGCCAAGGTACCTTTGCCCGGTGAACCGGATCTCACGGCGATAGTGGCTCAGCAGTCACATCAACTAGCGCAACAAGCCCAGCAGCTGAACCAGTTGTCCGCCATGATGCAGCAGCTCCTGGCTAACCAACAGCCGCCGACTCCTCCTCCTGTGGCGACACCTCCGCCAGCACCCGGGACTTCTCGTCTACGCTTACCACTACCTGACAAGTTTGACGGGGACTCCAAACTGTGCAGGGGATTTATTACCCAGTGCTCGATGCACGTTGAGTTGATGGCTGGTCAATTCCCCACTGAACGTTCTAAGGTGGCCTTCGTGGTCAGTCTGCTGTCCGGGAAGGCTCTAGCTTGGGCCACCCCTCTCTGGGACCGGGGCGATCCGGTGACGACGGACCTACAGGCTTTCCTCTCAGAGTTCCGCAGTGTCTTTGAAGAGCCGGCACGGGCATCCTCTGCAGAGACCGCTCTACTGAATCTTCGCCAGGGTGACTCCTCGGTCGGCGACTACGCAGTTCGTTTTCGGACCCTGGCATCAGAGCTTACCTGGAACGACGC
Source organism: Phyllomedusa bahiana (assembly GCA_025379985.1). NCBI lineage: Eukaryota > Metazoa > Chordata > Amphibia > Anura > Hylidae > Phyllomedusa > Phyllomedusa bahiana. Next base: position 13,962 of record JAODAL010058041.1, on the reverse strand, counting down.
CGCACTATGTGCCACTTTCAAAAAGGGCTTGTCCGGCAGAGTTAAGGACGCCCTAGCGGCTAGAGAGATCCCGTCCTCCCTAAGCGAGCTGATCCACCTAGCTACTCGGATCGATGTTCGCTTCGCCGAGCGGCAAGAGGAACTACGCCAGGAACGTGAACTCGCTCGACCACGCCGTCTGCCTCGCCTGGCTCCGGTCTTCCAAAGACCACAGCTGTCACTTCCGATCCCTACCACTGAAGAACCCATGCAGGTGGACCGGGCACATCTGTCCGAACAGGAGCTGTCCCGCCGTCGGGCAGAGAAATTGTGCCTTTACTGTGCCAGCCCGGATCACTTTCGCAATGGTTGCCCGCTTCGCCCTCAGCGGCAGGGAAACGCCCGCACCTAGGTTATGTCGGAGAGGCGTCCCTAGGTGTGAACACTTCCTCTCCACGCCTTACTATGGAGGTTGAGGTCTCGTCTGGTGCCGGACTCACTTTTCGGGTACCCGCCTTTCTGGATTCTGGATCCGCCGGGAACTTTATTCACGCCGCCCTGGTGTCCCAGTATCGCCTTCCGGTGACCCGTCTGGAGAAGCCCCTGGTGATATCCTCCGTGAGTGGTGAGCTTCTTAGTGAGGCCATTCGGCACGTAACCAAGCCATTGTCCCTCCGCGTAGGGGCTTTACACAAGGAGAAGATCACCTTCTATGTCCTCCCTCGGTCGTCCTCAGCGATCCTCTTGGGTCTTCCGTGGCTGCAGCTCCATGCCCCGACCCTCAACTGGGAGACCGGGGAGGTTCTACGCTGGGGCCCCAACTGCCAGAATCGCTGTCTCTCAGTTCCGCGGCCAGTCCGGGCCATTCCACCTCATCAGTCTTCCAGGGCCCTGCCAGGTCTTCCCACAGAATACCGGGACTACGCGGACGTCTTTTCGGAGAAACAGGCCGAATCCCTTCCTCCTCATCGCCCCTATGACTGTCCCATTGACCTCCTTCCTGGGGCCAGTCCTCCTCGGGGCAGAGTTTACCCGTTGTCCAGACCAGAGACTCAGGCCATGTCGGACTATATCCGTGAGAACCTGCAAAAGGGTTTTATTCGCAAGTCCTCATCACCCGCTGGAGCCGGGTTTTTCTTCGTACAGAAGAAGGATGGTTCTCTCCGTCCTTGCATCGACTACCGGGGTCTGAACCAGATTACCGTAAAAAACCGGTACCCGTTGCCACTAATTACGGAACTCTTTGACCGTCTACAGGGAGCCAAGGTGTTCTCCAAATTGGACCTGCGCGGGGCATATAATCTCATCAGAATCCGTGAGGGAGATGAGTGGAAGACTGCGTTCAATACCCGCGACGGCCATTTTGAGTATCTGGTAATGCCATTCGGGCTGTGCAATGCCCCCGCGGTCTTTCAAGAGTTCGTAAACGACATCTTCAGGGACCTGCTCTACACCTGTGTCATCGTTTACCTGGACGACATCCTGGTTTTCTCCCCTGACCTCCGGACCCATCTATCACAGGTACGCCTAGTCCTGCAACGCCTTCGCAGCAACCGCCTGTACGCCAAATTAGAGAAGTGTGTGTTCCACCAAACCAGTCTGCCTTTCCTCGGTTACATCGTCTCCGACCGAGGTCTACAAATGGATCCCACTAAGCTGTCTGCTATCCTGCAATGGCCACGACCTGTTGGACTTCGAGCCATTCAACGTTTTTTGGGCTTTGCGAATTATTATCGACAGTTTATACCTCATTTCTCTACTCTGGTGGCTCCTATTGTGGCCCTCACCAGGAAAAAGGCTAATCCCAAATGTTGGCCACCGGCGGCCGAAAGAGCCTTCTCAGATTTGAAGTCGGCCTTTGCTTCCGCACCTATTTTGTCACGCCCTGACCCTGAGAAGCCTTTCGCTCTGGAGGTGGATGCCTCTTCTGTGGGGGCCGGAGCTATCCTTACTCAGAAGGGTCCCAACGGGAAAACTACCACCTGCGGCTTCTTCTCTAAGACCTTCTCGTCGGCGGAGAGGAACTATGCTATTGGGGACCGAGAATTACTCGCAATCAAGATGGCCCTGGAAGAGTGGCGGCATCTTCTAGAGGGAGCTCGTCATCCTTTCGAGGTATTTACGGATCACAAAAATCTTCAGTATCTCCAGTCGGCCCAGCGCCTCAATCCCCGGCAAGCACGGTGGTCTCTTTTCTTTTCTAGATTTGACTTCCGGATCCATTTTCGCCCTGCTGAAAAGAACATCAGGGCAGATGCTCTCTCTCGCGCATCTGACGTCACTGGAGAGGAGCCGCAGCCCCAACACATTATACCTCCGGAACGCCTGATCCCAGCAGCACCTGTCCTCCTTCGGCAGATACCTCCTGGCAAGACCTACGTTCGGCCATCTCTGCGCAAGAGAATCCTGAATTGGGGACACTGCTCGTTGTTGGCGGGACATCCGGGGGCCCGCAGATCGTTCCAATTGATCTCTCGGTTTTACTGGTGGCCAGGGCTGGCTAAAGATACTAAGGACTTTGTGGATGCCTGTGCCACTTGTGCCCGGAATAAGGTGCCCCGCCACGGCCCCTCCGGGCTGCTGCTACCCCTGCCTACACCCAGTACTCCATGGTCCCATGTGGCGATGGATTTCATCACCGACCTTCCATCCTCTTCGGGTAACACCGTGATCTGGGTCATTACGGATAGGTTTTCGAAGATGTCACACTTCGTCCCACTGCCAGGGTTACCTTCCGCACCACGTCTTGCCTCCCTGTTCTTTAGTCACATCTTCCGCCTGCACGGCCTGCCCCAGCACATCGTCTCTGATCGTGGGGTGCAGTTCGTGTCCAAGTTCTGGCGCGCACTCTGCTCCCGATTGCAGGTGAAGTTAGACTTTTCTTCATCCTACCATCCGCAATCTAACGGGCAGGTAGAGAGGGTCAATCAGATCCTGGGCAGTTACTTACGTCATTTTGTTTCTGCTCGCCAGGATGATTGGGCCGACCTCCTACCCTGGGCCGAATTCTCATACAACTCACTGGATTCCGGGGCTTCGGGCGCGTCTCCCTTTTTTGTTGTATATGGTCGGCATCCCCGCCCCCCTCTCCCTCTGCCCTCCTCCTCCGAGGTGCCCTCTGTAGATGCCTTGGTCCACGACTTATCTGGCATCTGGAGGCAGACTCGTCAGTCCCTGCAGCGTGCTGCTGCCCGTATGAAGGCCCAGGCGGACAGAAAGAGGAGACCAGCTCCAATCTTTACTCCCGGAGACAAAGTCTGGCTGTCCGCCAAATATGTCAGGTTGAAAATCCCCAGCTACAAGCTGGGTCCACGCTTCCTGGGGCCCTTTGAAATCCTGAGCCGTATTAATCCAGTATCATATAAGCTCCGACTCCCACCCACCATGCGGATCCCTAATTCTTTTCACGTATCTCTCCTGAAGCCTGTCGTGTTGAACCGCTTCTCCAGAAAAGTTGTCCCTCCCTCTCCTGAGTCTGTAGCCTCCAACATATTTGCGGTCAAAGAGATCTTGGCTATGAGGTCGGTTAGGGGTAAACGGCAATTCTTGGTTGATTGGGAGGGGTTCGGTCCGGAGGAGAGATCATGGGAACCTGAGGGAAACATCCTGGACCGCGGTCTCATATTGCGGTTCCTCCGAACCAGAAAGAGGAGGAGGCCTGGGGGGGGGGGTACTGTCACGAGTGGTCCCGCAGCCCCTCGCCCGGGCTGCGGGCGCACTCGTGCGGCCACCCGCCGGGGTCCGGCGGCCCCTGCCGGTCCCGCGGGTCGGGTCCCGGCTGCCCGCTTACCTCTCCGCGCTCCCGCGTCCTCCCGTTCTCCTGGCCGGCCGGAGTGCGCATGCCCGCGCCTTAGGCGCGCGCGCGCCGGCTCTTCAGGATTTAAAGGGGCAGTACGCCCATTATTGGTTAAGGCTGCAGGTGACCCTATTTAACCCCCTTCCTTCCGGGTCACCTTTGCCGGATCTTTAGTGCGTTACTGCCTTCAGAGAAAGCTTCTTCTGCCTTGTATCCTGTCTACCGTGTACCGAACCGTCTTCGCTCTGTGTCTTGACCACGAACCATTGCCGCCTGCCCTGACCTCTTGCCTGTCCCCGACTTCGCCTACGTCTCACGTTTTTTGTACCACGCACTGCCTTGGCTGCCACCGAAGCAAGGTCACCCCCAGTGGGACGCTGGTAGTTCCGCGCAGCAAGTCCATCCCCTTTGCGGGGGGGTTTGGGGGGGAAAAAAAACCGGGGTTCTACTTAGATTCCGGGTCCCCTGGTAGGGGCTTTTACACCATCATTGGGGTGGTCCAGCGGCCCCACTCCTGCTTCGTTACCTTTTATAAGTCATTAATTAGTAAAATAGGTACTTGTATGAAATTTTATTCTCATAAAAAACAAGTTTTTTTTTGTAAAGGCCTCAGAGGTTTATTAGAAAACATTGGGGGAACAAACAGATCATGAAAACCCAGAAACACCCCAAAAACAGCACAAAGATAATGTTGTGGCAAGTGTATTGCAGGTTTTAGGTTTAAAAAAAATACCCCCAAGTTTGAACATCTCACAGACCCCTGTTGAATCCATCATCCTAAATGAAAAGGGGTATGGCACAATTGTTAAAAAAAACCCCCAAGACATGGCTGTCCCCCTGAATGACGAAGGCACTAATTTGGAAATGCCCGGTGGGAGAACTTTCCGGAAAAAAAATTAGTTTGTACTTCACAAAACTGGCCATTATGGGAGTGTAAGAAAAAGCCCTTTTTAAAACAGCAAAATACAAAAAATGTCTGAAACCGATGGCTTTTTTGTCCTATGCAGGGGGCCGCAGGTTTGGGGTCTGATTTGCACAAAAAACACAGTTGGTTTTAATCTTTGCCTTCTGCCCGTACAATTGAATGTTATGGGAATCCGGCGGGCAAACCACAGGACTCTGGAGTAATATGCAACATGTTGCATATTCCACTGGATTTTTAACAAGGCGGTTAAAAACCCGTGCTGTATACACTACAGCACAGATTTTTCATTGCTGTATATGCAACACAGTGTACCGTCAGATTCTCAGTGGTTTCAAAATACTGAAACCACTGAGAATCCAATGGTATTTCTATGCTGTGTAGACATAGCCATAAGAAGTCCCATTTGTAGTCTGTAAAACACAAGCAGGTGGAAGAAGGTTCTCTGGTGAGATGAGACCAAAATTAAACTGTTTGGCCTAAATGCCAAACTGCACTTCACCATAAACACACCATCCTCACCGTGAATCATGGTGGTGGCAGCATCATGCTGTGGGGATGCTTTACTTTAGCAGGGACTGGGAAGAGGGTTTGAGTGGATGGGAAGTTGAATGGAGCTAAATACAGGACAAATCCTGGAGGAAAACCTGTTAGAGGCTGCAAAAGACTTGAGATTGGAGCATAGGTTCACCTTCCAGCAGGACAATAACCCTAAACATAGCTACAATAGAATGGTTTAAATCAAAGCATATTCATGTGTTAAAATTGCCCAAAGTCGAGAACTAAATCACATTGAGAATCTGACTTGAGAATTACTGTTCACAAACATGAGCTAGAGATATTTTATAAGGATGAATGGGCAAAAATTCCAGCCTCTAGATGTGCAAAGCTGGTATAGATATAGTCCAATAGACTTGCAGCTGTCATTGCAGCTAAAGGTGGTCCTACAAAGAATTGGCTCAGGGGGCTGAATACACTTTTCAGTCTTTTAATTTTCAAAAATTTGGAGAAGCACATATCATTTTCTTTACACTTCACAAGTACGTGTTACCAGGGCCGGACTGGGAATAAAAAGCAGCTGTGGCACAAACCCCCCACCAGCCCACATACAATACCAGCTTACAAAATTTCCCTTGTTCATGTACCTCAACACTTTCTAAAATAAGCAACACTATAACCACAAGCAAGAAAGAAAAAATGGCATAGAGAAACCTCTAATCACAGGGACAGGAGTGCATTTGCTTTACAATCAGGGACACGTCTACGCTGCCACTATGCAAGCACTGATATAACCTACAAAACCACTTATTAGAGACCTCATAGTGGTCAGACACCGGCTCAGGTCTCATCACATAACAGTGAATATAGCACTGATCCAATATAGAAGCAACATAACCCCTGACATCAGGGACTCACAGGAGATGTCATCTCTGATGGGAGTTCTCTTCTCCTTTTATTCTCCATCTGGCCCAAAACTCCATGATGTCTTCCCTGATGAGTTATTCTCTTCCCTTTTTTTCTCCATCCAGTACAGAATGCAGTGTCTTCTTCTCCCGGACACTACTCGTCCCTGTAGAATATACCACAAAAACGTCTTAGACTCTTCTCTTTTCCAGCACTTTTGGTGCCTTACACAGTAATTGTAGATACTAAAAATTAGAAATGAAAAAAGTCAGATAAGTGGCATGTAAATAGGTAGACCCCCATTCAGTAGGTATACAAGCCCCCCAGTAGGCAGGTAAGTATATAGACCTCCCACAGTAGATAGGTATATCGTTACTCTCAGAATATGTGTAAATAGGCCCCCTCAGTAAGTTTATAATATATTCATTCAGTATGTAATCCCTAATTAGTGAGCCCCTCAGTAGGTATATAGGTCCCCTCACTAGATAGAGAAGTATAAAGTCCCCACAGTAGGTAGGGAGGTATATAGTCCCCCATTAGGCACCTATATAGATAATCTCAGTAGGTAGGTATATAGGGCCCCTCAGTAGGTAGGTATATAGCCTCCCCCACAGTTGATGGGTTTATAGGGCCCACATTAGGAAGGTAGTTACATAGGCCCCTCACAGCAAAAAATAACCCCAATATAAAACTTATGAAAACTTTATTAATCCTATTAAAATCACAATCCAACAAAAAAAATCCCTTATTACTAATCCTAAATACATAACTAAGATAAATAGATAGGCAAAGTATACATAACTGTCAGATGGATAACCATCTTGCGTTGATGTAGTCACGTATCCTACCTTAGTCCTCCAGGACCCAGTAATATAACAAGTCCACTCTCCCTATAAAACCCTATTGAGCCTAGACCACTTATAACATATCGGCATGGAAGATCACTGAGAGATAGGCTGGTTAAGAGCCATTATAAACGGCCTAGAAGAGAGGGATCCTGGTTGGAGAGAAGACCTAAGAGGATGTTCAAATGTGGAGATAACTGTGTGGCCTGTCCCTTTATAGAGCAAACAAAGTCATTTAAAGATCGTAATGGGAAGGAATACTTCCTAAAAGTGTTTTTTCAATTGTTAAATCTGAAGGATTGATTTACCTCTGTGTCTGTAACTGTGAACTTTATTTATGTAGGTAAGACTACTCTCCAATTGCGTCGAAGAGTAGGAGAACATCTGGGTGACGTTCGGCATAGGAGGGACACTGCGATTGCCCGCCATGTGTGGGAAGAACATGGGGGTGATCCTGGATGTCTTAGATTTCTTGTTATAGAGGTTGTGCATCCGTCACCCAGAAAGGGTAACCTGGATATTATGATTTTGAGGAAAGAGGCTCAGTGGATCTACCGTTTAGGATCAGTGAACCCTGGAGGCCTCAATGAGTCTTTACAGTTTGGATGCTTTCTTTGAGTAGATATTGCCTTATACTGGATCTTGGTATAGCTGAGAATGTCTCTTGCCTGTCTGGCATATTGGAGATATCATGCCTGAACAAGGCATATACTCCTTGTTTGGATATCAGGTTATCATAAATGTAGGAATTTGATTCCCTTTGTTTAATAATCAACTTGCTGGTACCTTTTGTCTTAATGAATTTTTCATTGTATATTGAGTCATACATGACAATATGTTGTACGAGTAACTCATAGTATGTAAAACTGTCTTGGATGAATGGACAGTATTGTGGTGTATCGTGTTAAATCACACTGTACTTGACAACTATATTTAATGTTGGATCTCGCAATGGAATCAGGAGATCCATTATATACCATAACTTATCAGTTTTTCATCAAGTCTCGTATTTGTATAACCCAATTATGTTAAGATCATGTCCCTTAGTCTATTCATATGACTTAGTTGTATGTGTACTGCGATTGGTGAGTGAAGTAGTCTGGAGTAAGTATGCCAGGCATGCGCAGTTGCCGTGGCTGGGCGCACGGCGTTTGGATTAGTGGCGCAGGCGCGGTGATCATTTCAGGACGCCGTGTTCTGTAACCACGCTTGGCTTGGCGTCTGGATTAGTCGCGCAGTCGCGGTGGTCTTTTCCGGACGCCATGTTCTGGAGCCGCGCGTGCGCGGCGGTCGACACTGGTTGCTGTCGGCTGTAATTATATGGGACGTAAGATAAGTTAGGTATATATGCTATTATGCCACATTAATCATGATAAATACATCATTATAGTTTCACTTGAGGGTTAATGTATTAACTACATGTATGATAGGTTGTTACTGGCTGGTTTGGTTATTGTAGGAGGTACTTAAGGAGGTCCCTAAAGATGGAGGGGACGCTCCTGCATCGTGGCGTCTATCATGTGTATCTGCTCCCCTGATGAACCTGAATAGGGGAAACGCGTCGGGAGTTTGGTAGATTATGTATATTTTTTTCCCCCTCTTTGTGTATACCCATTGGCCTTTTGACAGGGCATGATAGGATTACCTAGGGCTTAACGGTATTTTGGGGCCACTCTTTTTGGGGCAATCACTCCATTAAGATAATCATAGGGCTCAATAGGGTTTTATAGGGAGAGTGTACTTGTTATATTACTGGGTCCTGGAGGACTAAGGTGGGATACGTGACTACATCAACGCAAGATTGGTATCCACTCTGACAGTTAAGTATACTTTGCCTATCTATTTATCTTTAGTTATGTATTTAGGATTAGTAATAAGGGATTTTTTTTGTTGGATTGTGATTTTAATAGGATTGATAAAGTTTTCATAAGTTTTATATCGGGGTTATTCTTTGCTGTGATAGGTCTTTATACCCTAATTTTGATATTGGTTCACTGTCAGTTACTTTTGAGTTTAAGTTTTTGCTATGGCAAGTTTTCTCACTGGGCCAGTAAAATTTGACCAATGGGCAGTTGAGGCAAAGAAGGTATTTTCGGACTGTGAGATTGACTAGGTTAATGATAAGATCCTTAATATTGGTATAGCATTTAGGAATTTAACCACAGCATATAAAAAAAAACATCAAATCGTGGTGGGAGGTACAATCTTTGGAAAGCTACATTGCCGCCAATATTGCACTAAGGGTCTAAGATCAACGGTAAAAACCGGCAAAGTAGGTCGTTTTTCCCCCTTCTTTTTTGGAGAAGTGGGAAAAAGAATTAACGGAAAGTTCTGTAAGGTTAATGCGGTTTTTGCTTGAAGAGGAGAAAGTAACTTTTGAGTCCTCTGCTAAAAATCTTAAGGATCTTATAGATCAGACCCTTAAATTTAGGAGTGAATCGGATTTTGCTAGACGAGAGCTTTTATTACAGAACTCAATTAAAAAATATCAGGGTTTTATAAAGCAAAGTAAACACCGACAATATTTAAGCGACCTTACTGAATTCAGAGAAAAAAGAGCATATCAACTTTTGAGCGAGAAATACTAGAGAAACAGACGTTTCCTCATCTGAACCTGAATCATCTGACTCAGAGGTTAGAAAAAACAGGTGGAGCAGGGTGGAATTAAAGGGCAAAGAAGAAGGGGGGGACATGGTAGACAAGGAAGAGGAAAATGGCCCTGCACAAAGATCCAGACCTTTTGGTTCCTCTGGACCATCGCCATCCCCTCTTTTTTAGACAGGGGAACATCTACACCTTGAGAGAACGCCAACAACAAATTTAGGACATAATTGAGGATGGAATACCATAATTTAATTTGACTGACCCAGCATTAGGAGAGGACGAGAGAAAAATTCCTGTCACGCGGTTTATTTATTTGTTCCCCCAACTGATTTGACCCATTTTAATTGGAAAAAGGATATTAATCTGTTCTAAAAGTTGAAATGGCACAAGTTCTTTAAAATGAAGGTAGCAGGGGGCGATTTTTAGGGGTATCGGGGGAAAGTGGAGTGGAGAAAGATACTCTCGGGTTTTTGGGAGCAGAATCCCCCAAAGGGCCCATTACCTTTTGCACCAAAAAGTAGAAGGTTGCCCCCTGTATAGATCCCCTAAATTAATTTTTTCCTGCGTTGGTCATAAAGGGAAAATTGGTAACTTGCTAGCGAGATTTGATACGGGAAAAATTCACAACTCTGAAAGGAATTTATTGAAGTTAAAAAGATCAATTTTATTGAAAAAAACCCATCGATAAAGGGGGAAATAGTGATAAAGGGGGGGTTAAAAAAATTTATTAATACTGTTGATAGGTGTTATGCTGGTTTGGTTATTGTAGGAGGTACTTAAGGAGTTTGGGTTGTTTGTTTAATTTTTCCCCCTTTTTGTGTTTACCCTTTGGGCCCTTTTGCGGGCATAAAGGGTTTTACCTGGGGTTAAAACGGTTTTTGGGGCCGCTTTTTTTGGGGGGCGATCATCCATTAAGGGTTTTCAAGGGTCAATGGGTTTTATGGGAGAGTGTTTTTTTTATAACGGGGTCCTTGAGGACAAGGTGGGATAGTGACTACTCAACCAAATTGGTATCCACTTGACATTTAAGTTTTATTTCCCTATCTATTTATTTTAGTTATGTTTTTAGGATTAGTAATAAGGGTTTTTTTTTGTTGGATGTATTTTTTTGGTTTAAAAAGTTTTCTAAGTTTTTTTGGGGTTATTCTTTGCTGTGATAGGTCTTTATACCCTAATTTTGATATTGGTTCACTGTCAGTTAGTTACATAGGCCCCCCAGTAGTTAGGTAGGTAAACAGGGCCTCCCCATTAATTAGGTACAGTAGGTAGACAGGGCCTTTTTTCCCCCTAAAATTTTGTAGGTAACAGGGGCCCCCCAGAAAATACCGAAGTAGGGCTGCCCGCAGTAAATAGCCCGGTCGATAGGGCTGCCCCCCTTAAATAGCCCGGGGATAAGGGTGCCTCAAATAAAATTTCCGGTAGATAGGGGCCCCCCGTAAATAAGGTAGCAGGACTCCCCATAGTTAGCCGGTAGACAGGCCACCTCCAGTATTTTTTCCCTAACCGGGGGCCTCCGAAGTACCGGTAGACGGGGTGCCCCCCCTAAGTACCAAGCGACAGGGACCCTAGTAGTTAGCCAGGTAGACAGGGTAGCCCTCAGTAATTAGCGAGGTAGACAGGGTAGCCCCCAGTAATTGCCAGGGGACGGGTATCCCCCAGTTAAATTTGCCCGGGCAGGGTAGCCCTCAGAATTAGCGAGGTGACAGGGGGAGCCCCGTAATTTGAGGTAACGGGCCCCCCAGTAATTCCAGGTAGATAGGACCCCCCAGTAAATAGCTAGGTAGACAGCCCCCCCCCCGAGTAAATAGCCAGGTAGACAGGGCTCCCCAGTAATTAACCAGGCAGACAGGGCTGTCCTATAAAAAAAGGAAAAATTTTCCTGTCATCTTTTTTTCCTTCTTTTCTATCGCGCAGAGGGCGGGTGCTCATCACGAACCCGCCCGAGACGCTACTTCCCGGTTTCCTCTAGGGGTAAGCCTATGCATAGGCATAGCCACGGCACCGGCTGTGATCTCTGCATCGCTGGATCTATGTGACCCAGCAATGCAGCTATGTGGCGAGGGGGGTCTGTCGGCCCCCTGGCTCAGGGATCCGATCGCGTATGTGATCGCTGCGGCCCCTATAGCTGTGCCACAGACCGGCGCTGGTACTCGGGGCCCACTGGAGGGAAACACTAACCCACCTGGCAGGCGCTCCGAGCGGCCCGGACTGCAGTGGCCGGACTCCGGTTCGCCCGGTTAAAATTATGGCCAGTCCGGGCCTACGTGTTACCTTGTGTTGTAAAATATCAATAAAATACATATAAGTTTGTGGTTGTTACATTTAAAAATGAGGAACAGTTGAAGAGGTATGAATATTTTTGCAACCCACTCTACCTACCTAACTTTCCAATGTACTGAATACTGGTGTGTGATACACTAGTGTTGATTGAACCACTCGAGAAAAAGTTTGAGTTGAACTTCACGATTTTTTAGAACTCGAGCCGAATCTAACTTTTTACGGTACGTTCAATGCGCCATTTTTAGTTTAACTTTAAACTGATTCCTACACTTTTGGTGGCCATCAAATAAGTGCAGAGCACAGAGGGAGGGCAAAAAAGTCACCACTGAGGGTGTAGGGATCTCATTGGATGCTAAAATCATGTGACTCTGTTATATGTATGACACTGTATTTCCAGTTTACTTGCAGTGTACACTCTGTACTGAACGCACAGCTCTCTGTCAGTCTGCTTGCTTGTATGCATACAGGCACACTATTTCTCAGTGATTTTTAGCCTGGAAAAACTGCTAGTTAGAGTAGGTAGGGTGGGGGAGGGGTACAGCAAGCTTAGGGAATAGTAGACAGCAATAGTTAGGGATTTTTATATTGCTGGTTGCATCTTTCCCATCTTCTGAGTGCCTAAAAATTAAGTTTTCCAGTTTTGGGGGTACAGCTAGTGCAGAAGACACTTTTAGCAAATCTGCTATAAAAAAAAATCGCTTTCAAATACTGATTTCTTGCTGGAAATTTGATTCCGTGCCCAAAAGTTAATTGTTCCAGTTTTGGGGGTACAGCTAGTGCATAAGACACCGTTAGCAAATCTGCTATAAAAAGAAATCACTTTCATATACTGGTTTCTTGCTGGAAATGTGATTCCGTGCCCAAAAGTTCATTGTTCCAGTTTTGGGGATAAAGCTAGTGCACATTCACCGTTAACAAATATTCCATAGAAAGCAATCTATTTAAAATACTGGTTGCTTGCTGCAAATTTTATTGAGTGTCCAAAAGGTCATTTTTGGGGTACAGCTACTCTAGAAGACACCGTTAGTAAATGACCTATAGAAAGAAATCTTATTTCAAATACTAATTGCGTCTTGAAAATTTTATTGAGTGTCAAAAAGGTAATTTTTGCTGGTTTGGGGGTTCAGCTACTTTAGAAGACACTGTAATTAAATGTCCTATCGAAAACAATCTTATTTCAAATACTAATTGAGTCTTGAAAATTGTATTGAGTGTCAAAAATGTCATTTTTGCTGTTTTTGGGGTACAGCTCCTGTAGAAGACACCGTTAGTAAATGTCCTATAGAAATAAATCTATTTCAAATAGTGTTTGATTGATGAAACTTTTAATTGAGTGCCCAAAAGTTCATTTTTCCACTTTTGGTGGTACAGTTCTTGCATACAAAGCGTTAACAAATCTTCCATAGAAACAACTTTATTTCAGATACTGTTTGCTTGCTGCAAATTATTTGGATAGAAGAAAATTTCATTTTTCCACTTTTGGGGGTAGAGTTCTTGCATAACAGACTGTTACCAAATCTCCCATGGAAAAAAATGCATTTTAAATTTTGGTTGTTTGCTGTAAATTATTCTGATTGAGGAAAAAATTATTTTTGCAGTTTTGGGGGTTCAGTAATTGTATAACACACCATCTCCAAATCTCCTCGACAATGAACTATACTTTAAATAGTGGTTGGTTGGTAAAAAATTATAGTGAGTGGAGAAAAGTTCTTTTTTGGCAGTTTTGGGGGTGAAATACCTCTCAAATATACCGTGTGTTATTCTCATACAGATATATATCCAGGAAATAGAGTTCTCTCTGTTGCTAAATCTTACTCAATGCCAAAAAGTGTAATTTTGCCAGATTTTAAGTCCACATAACGCAGAAATATAGAAGTGCGTTACTGTGTACAGGCTCGGACTGGGCCGCCGGGGGACCGGGGAAGCCCCCGGTGGGCCACCCCAGAGCCGCTGGGGGCCCCGGAGGCAGTGCTGCCGCTCCCCGGGGCCCGTCCGCGCATCCGGTCCGCCCGAGCCACCCGGGACGGTCCCGAGCGCCCAGAGACCGTCCAGGGAGTTGGGGACTGATGTCCCCGACTCCCGGGCTGCGCGGTGTCAGCAGAGCACAGCGCAACTAGCGCTGCGCTCCGACT
>JAODAL010058040.1:0-22323 GCA_025379985.1 Phyllomedusa bahiana | reverse complement strand
GGGGCCAGCGGGTTTGGGGGAGTTGGAGAGAAAAAAGGTCATGAAAGCAGTGGTTTGTTGCAGGGATCGGGGTTCATAGAACACTTAAAAGGGGCAGAAAAAGGCGTACAGCGAATGGCAAGCAGGTTAGCAGGGTTTCTATGGGCGGCTGAGGAGGAGGTGGGATGAGCAAAAAAGGAAGGTGGCCCGGGGTTGGGAGAGATGTCCTCTGCAGCGAGAAGCAGGAGAATGAAAAGAGACAGCAGAGGGGTCAGTGATGAATATGAGCGGCGTTTGTGCAGTAATATGTGAGCTGGAGGTTTGGGGTGGTTGAAAAGGGAAAATAGTGTGTGGGATGAGTACATAGGTGAGGGAAGGAGAGAGGAGCTTATGTGGATAAACTTGTCTGAGGGCAAGATAGGGTGGTAAGATAGGAGGCAGATGGCTGAAAGGGTTTGATAGTAATAGCAAGCATGGTAATTAAGGAGTATGCAAAGAAGTGTAGCAACTTACAAAAGGCGAGAGTCCCTTCTCCCTTCTGCTCACTTCAGGCTCAATTCAGGGATAATTCTGAGTATTGCCACTTCTAAATTGCCACTTAGAAATTTGGCATGTGAAATTTGGCCCCCAGACCTCGGTCCACAGACCACAGCTCTGCAACTTATACTCAACTATGATGAGTTCAAAATGAGCATTAGGGCATTCAGGTGTCGTAAACAGAAAGTTATGGATTTCAGACTATGACGAATTTCTATTATGTAAAAGCATTTGCATTTGAGACATGGCACCCACCAAAATCTACATTCCAAAAGCCAAATAGCGCTTCAACCCTCGTGTGCCCTGCCATGTGCCCAAGCAGCAGTTTACACCCATATATAGGGTATTGCTGAACTTGGAGTGCTTTTTTGGGGGGGCTACGACTAAGGGTGGTGATCTGCCCGAAACATGTCAGTCATTTTTCTCTGGTACCATGCCTGGCTCAGCACTGTATTTTATATCTATTTTTGTACCGGCTTTTTTTCTAATACATTTCCTCGCATTGTTCACACAGGGGGAGTGGCCTGCTACCTGCAGTGTGGAGCAGTAGAGGAGCTGGCCACGCCCTCTGTTTAAAACCCTGTAGTAGGGGGGCCTCTTAAAAAGCGGGAAAAGGTACTGGCCCCAAAACCCCCAAAGGAAAATTGGAACATGGGCCCTTGGGGAATTTTAAAGCAAAACAAAACCCACCTATCTGCAGTTTTGGGGGAAAGGGCCCAACCCCCTAATGGTTTGGAAATAAGCTGAAATTACTTACAGTTTGCCCGCCACCCTAGTTTTGCTGACAGTTATAAAAAAAAACCCATGGGAAGGGGGAATTTGGCCCAACTACCACTTCTGAATGTTTTCCCAAAATTGCCCCGGGAGTTTCCCAGTAGAAAGGGTGAGCAGTTTGCACCCCTTTAAACCCCCCGGGTTTTGTATGGGGGACTCCCCGGCCCGGGGGCCCCAAACCCATAAAGAGAAAAGAAACTTGAAACCAGCGGAATTAGTAAAAAGAAATGTGCTGGTTTTTTTTTTATTTAACCCCCCCTGGGGGGTTCACGGGACGCCAACGCGTTTCAGGCTTTTAAGCCCTTAAATAAACCGGCAAAAAAACATATCCCCAAAAAAGTGCTCTGTTTTTTTAAGGTGTTGATTAGTGGGGGGACTTATTGCTCCCCCCCCTTTCCTCGTTTTACCCCTCATTTTAAAAAAATATACATAAACATACCCCCAAAATCTACCCAATGTATCCCAATTTATAACTTTTTTTCTTTGCCCCACCTACTTTTCTCTAAAAATCAGGGCAAGGTCGCCTCTTTTAATTCACCCCGACTTTTACTTTGTTTTTCCAACTTTTGGTTTAACCCACGGGCCCCTCACGCAAGGGGAAATTTTCTCTCCCAATCTCCCCATTCTGTGGCTTCCCCTCTCTAAAATGGATAGCAGAGAAAGCAAATTCCTGCGCCTGCGTGATGCCCCAAAGTGTTTTGCCCCCCCCGGGAAAGGGGAGAGACATTGCCCTTTTAATATTTTTTTGGGAAAGGTGTTCGATATTCTTACTTTAAATTTACAAATTACTCGGGCCAATATATCCCTTGTTGCAAGTGGTCCCAATTTGTATGATGAAAAACCTATAGGGATCCCCTATCCCAAATTTAAAAAATCCTTTTGTTATAAAAACTTTTACCCAAAAAAATTTTTTTTTACTAGTAAATTTTTAAATTTTTTTTTTTTTGAGTATATTTACAGGGTACCGCAACGTTTTTTTCCCACTTGGAAAAAAACCCTTTTGGGGGGAAACCCAAATTTGGGTGCAAAATTTCTTTTAGTTTAAAAAATTACTAGGGGGAAAGGAAAATTTCCTATGGTTTATTAGTTTGGGGGCCCAAAAAATATCCCCTCATCAAACCAATGTCTGCCAAAACTAAAACCCCTTTTCCTCAAAAATATTAATTTTTTGGAAAAAAGATTTTTTTGATGGTTCAAAATCCTGGTTTTAATTTTTGGCGAAAGAAAAAAACAACCCCTTTGTGGGGAAACGGGCTCCATTTTTTTACATTTTTCGCTGTTTAAAAACCCAAAATCATTCTGTTTTGTACCTTGTATTTTCCTTTAGCTCTCCCCAAAATTTTTTCCCAGTATACCCTTTTGGTGCTAAGTCTCTTATAAAGGGTTTGTCTTTCCTTTTCCCATCTTTTCTCTTTGGTGGGGCCCCTGCGTGTTTCAAAAAGTACCCCCCATAGGGGATAGTTTATGTTGTAGGGGTTGGATGAAACTGTCTGCACGCAGGATAGTTTTTTCCCACTTTTGTTTTCCCTTTAATATAGGGACGTGAAAACCCTAGATTCTTTTGATAACCTATAAGAAAGGGAGATCCAAGAAAAAATTTCTGATACTGATGAAAAGGGAAAAAGTAAAATCGCAGTTTTAAATCATTGTCATTTAAATGCGCAACAAAGTTGGTATGGACGTCACATCACCACCCCAAACCCCATGGGGAAAGGTAAACTTTGAAACGCCCATAAAAGCCGTGTTTGAAAAAAAGGATCCTGAGAGCAATAAACGGGGTTTAGTCCCCCCCACCCACGCCCAAAAATAAATTGGTTTAGGGACGGAGGGCAGTAGCCCCCATAGGCACCCCAAAAGGGCTGAAAATTTAATTTTTGCCGATCAAATTTAAAATAATTATTAAACAAAAAAAATTCTTATATTTTCCCAATAAAAAATTTTTTGGGAGTTCTTAACTATATCCACTATTTTTTAAAAATGAAATTCTACGGCTTTCCTTCCCCAAAGTTTGAGGGATACTTAAATTTAAAAGGATAGTAACGTCTAAAACAAAGAAAAGAATTTTTTTTCCCCCCTTTTAAAGGGTTGGTAAAAATTTTGGGTACAGCAGTGTTTGTCTTTCAAGTACCCAGGGGTTTTTGAAAAAGGGGGTTGAAGTTTGAAGTTTCAACCCATTTTTTCCCGGGGGTGCTGCCAAAGGACTATCATACTAGCCCAATAGGGGTACTGGGGGGGAAACACCCCCTTATGACCTTGGGGGACCCATAAAAAATGGGGATTTTAGGATTTTCCCAACCATCTTATGTCTTTTTTTGTTTCTTTTAATGACTCCCTTACTAATCCCTTCCCCCAAAATAGTTTAGCAACTTATTTTTAAATGGGATTAGTGGGGTCAGAAAAAACCGCCCTATAATTTTTTTCTGCCCTCAAGGAAAACATAATTTTGGGTTTTTCCCATAGAGCCCATTGTCCATGACAACAGGGGGTCCCCCCCTATCCGCTTTTTTAATCCGATTCCCTTTTTTTTAGATTATTAAACGCAAAAATATTCCTGGCGAGAAAAGTTGTTTTTTTTTAATTTTGGGGATTTTAGTCCTTTCAGAGATTTTTTTTTAATTTCCCTTTTCCCTTTTGTAATTTGGAAAATTCCATGGCTTCCATCTGGTTTTAAAGGGCGGTAAAAGAGGGGGTTTACCCCACCCCTTTGAAAACGGGACTTCCCCTCTTCATTTTTGCCCCTTTCCTCTGTCTGTAATTTTTTTAAATTTGTAATTTGGGTTTGTGCCTCTTTTAAACATAAGGGCCCCAAAAATTTTCATTATCTGGGGCCCCTGGGGCCCGATTCTATCCCTTAATGGCTTTTTTTTTTTCCCCCAATTTTTAAAAAAAATTTTTCACATTTGAAGCCCTTAAAAATGGGTTTATGCCCAAAATTTAATGGTTTGTAAAAAAAATTAAAACCGGGTGGAAGGTAAAAAATTAAGTCCTTATTAAAAACCCTTAGCTCATAGGGGGTTTAATTTAAGTAGGTGTCAATATGAAAATTGCTGCAAAAAGTCCTCTTTTTCCTATTTAGCTTTCACTTTTTCTTGGGTTTCCCCTTTCATTCTTTTTTTAGGGGTTTTCCTTGCCCCCCTTCTTCTTCCTTTTTTTTGTTTTTTGTTTTTGTTTCCCTGCTCTACTCAGAAAATTAGCTCCCCCTGCGGGTTTTCCCAAGTCTTAGTTCTATCAGTAGAAAAAGTCTCTGAGTCGATGTTCCCATTTCCCCTTTATTTACATCGGGGGAAACTAACTTCTTTTTTTTCCCGTCTCCCTTATATGTTTGTCTTAAGATGGATTTTAGGTCTTCTTTCTACATTCCAAATTTTAAACTTTATTTTTTCATAGTTTGATAGTTTCCGGTATTTAGATTTTTAAAATTTCCAAAAATTTTAGCTTCCAGTTTACTAAAAGTTCTTATTTATTCTATCGTTATTTTTTTGGAAAAACTGTGTGCTCTGTATTTTTCTTTTTAATTCCCTCCGTAAAGGTCTTTATTTTGTTCCTGTTAAATTTTCCCGTAACCTTTTTTTTTACTAAAAGGCCCCCTTAAGTTTAATAAGATTAATAGAAAAACTCTGTAAGTATGAGTTTTATTGGGAACCAAAAAAAATTTTTTGTATACCAAAAAGAGGGTTTAAATTTTTTATCCTCAAACCTCTTGGGATGATTTTTTTTCTCCAAAAAACATGTTAAGGAATTTCTGTCCCCCCAAAGTTTTGGGTTTTTTGTATTTGCACTTTTTCAAATTTAGCAACAGGGGTGCATTTCTTCCTTTGGGTTTTCCAAAACGCCTGTACCCCGTCCCAAAACCTGTGTAATTTGGCTTCTCGATCCATTGGGATATGCAAACAATACCAAAACTAAAAACGGATAGAAAAAATCTTCAGTACCCCCCGTGTGATGTACTCCTGGTTATTTAAAGCTTAAAAGGGGCTTAAAAAAATGTTTCCTTTGGGGGTGGTGCAGGGCAACTGTGCCCAAAATATGCTAAACAAAACCATAGAAAGGGGAAATTGGCCTTTACCAATTCTGAATGTCTTCCAATGCCCTGATGTCCCAAATTTGTAATGTGAGCAGCTTGCATTTCCCTTTAAAAGCCCCGGGGTATGGACTCTCGGGCAGGGGTCCCAAACCAATAAAAAAGCAAAGAAAAAATTGAAACCCCCAGCGGAATTAGTACAAAAGCAAGGGGCCCGCCCTTTTATTTAGTCATCCCCAGGGGGTACACTGACGCCAACGCGTTTCAAGCTATATTGCCCTTGGGTAAAGGCAAAAACATATACCCAAAAAAATGGCTCTGTTTTATAGGTTGGAAAAAAGGGGGGGAGGACTTATAGACTCCCCCCTTCCCCGTATATCCCCCAGTTTAAAAAAATATACATAAAACCTATGCCCCAAAATTTTCCAATGTTGCATTCATTTTTAACAAATTTTTTTTGAAAAACCTACTTTTCTCTAATAAATAGGGCAGGTCGCCTCTATAATTAAACCCAGCGGTACTTTTGTTTCCAACTGTGGGGTATCCAAATGCGCCTCACGCCCAAACGAAATTTTCCCCGGCCCAATCTCCACCCCTTCTGTGGCTTCCCCACTCTTCCCAATTTTGGGAATAGCAGGGAAAGCTATCCACTGCGCCTGCGGGGTGTCCACAAAGTGTTTGCCCCCCGGAAAGAGGACATAGCCCTTCTTTTAAAATGGTTAAAGGGGTTTCCCATATTCTTACTTTAAATTTCGGAATTTCTTTCCCGCCAATTATTTCCTTGTTGCAAGTTGGTTTCAAGTATGATGTAAAAATTTTTTGATTTGCTATCAAATTTATAAAATTTCCCTTTAAAGTTTTTATACTCTTTTCCCCTTATTTTATTAAATAGTGAACTTATATGTTTTTTGAAATATATTTACAAGTCCGCAACGTTTGGGTTTTTCCCCTGGATTAAAAAACCCCATTAAGGGAAAAACCAATTTTTGCAAATTTTTTTAGTTTTTAAAATGACAGAGACAGGAGTGGAGGGAGGCCGGGCAGCAGCATGAGGGCCCGGAGTGGCACAATGACATTTGGAGGAGGCAAAAACAGGAGTAGGCCCCAAAGTGGCCCCAAGGGCCAGTGTGGACATCACCGGGAGCAGCAGCAATTTAGGGCAGGGTGGCAAAAAGAATTCTGGAGGTGGCAAAAAAAAAGGAGTAGGGCCCCAGATTTGGGCCAAAAAAAAAGAGGGAGGTGACGGCCGGGTGGGAGCAAAGAGGTCAACAAGGGGGCACAATGACTTCTGAGGTGGGAAAAACAGGATAAAGGCCCACCAAGAAAATGTGGCACCAGTGGGGGGTACTCTTTGGAGGTGGAAAAAGGGTCCCCGGTCCCTACAAAGGGGGGGCAGCAGCTTTAGGTCAGGGAAAAGTGGAAAAATGGAAAATTCTGGGGGTGGGGACAAAACAGTTTTGTAGGCCCCGAGTGGCACAAAAGAAAAGTTTTTAGGTCAGGGGGCGACCGCAGCAGCATGGGTCCGAGGGGTTTGGGCCAAAAAGACATTTTTGGAGGTTTGGGAAAAACAGGAGTTTTTGGCCAAAAGAGTGGCACAATTTAAGGGGAGTGGAGGGGGACCCGGCCCCGGGAGCAGAAAAGAGGTCAGAGAGGGGGACAAAAGGGACTTTCTGGGGGGGCAAAAAACAGGAGTGGGCCCCACAGAGTGGCACAATGACAAAAGTGTGGACATCACGGCAGCAGCCCCTGGGTCAGACAGTGGCACAATGACTTTTGGGGAGGTGGCAAAACAGTAGTGGGCCACCGAGGGGGCCAAGGGACACATTTTTGCGGTCAGGGGCCGCGCCACAGGAGCGGGCATGAGGTAGAGAGTGGCACAATAAACTTTCGGGGTGGAAAAAAACAGGAGTGGGCCCAAAAGAGGGGCACAATGACAGGAGTGGGGGGTGAGGGCGGCAGCAGCTAAAGGTTTAGGAGTGGCACAAGGGCCATTCTGGGGGGGGTGGAAAAAAGGGGGGATTTAAGGCCACAGAGGGCAAAAAGGACACAGTGTGGACATACGGCAGCAGCAGCATGGGGTTCAGAATTTGGCACAAGGGACTTTCTGGAGGTGGAAAAAATGGAGGGGCCAAACAGAGTGGCACAATGACAGAGTGGGGGGTGACGGGGCAGCGAATGAGGTCGAAAAGGGGCAAAAGGAATTCTGGAGGGGGGCAAAAACAGGAGTAGGCCACGAGGGCCAAGGGACAAGTGTGGGGGGGGTTACGGAAGGGGGAAAGTTTGGGGTTTCGAAGTGGAAACCAAGGGACATTTTGGAGGGGGGGGGCAAAAACAGGGTAGGCCACAGATTTGGCACAAGGGACGAGAGTGGAGGTCAGGGGCAGCAGAGCTTTGGGGTTTCAGACAGTGGACAATGAATTCTGGAGGTGGAAAAACAGTAGAAAGGCCCCCAAAAGTGGCACGGACACAGTTTGCGGGGTCACGGCAGCAGCCACAGCAGCAGCATGAGGTCAGAGAGGGGGCACAATGACTTTGGGGGGTGGCATGACGGGAGTAGGCCACCCAGTGCACAAGGACAAAGGGTGGACGTACGGCAGCAGAAGCATGGGTCAGGAGGGGAAAAATTTAAATTTTTGGGGGGTTTGGAAAAAAACCGGGGTTGGGCCCCAGAGTGGCAAATGACAGGGTGGAGGTGACGGCGGCGCAGATGGGGGTCAGAGGGGGCCCAAATGAATTCGGGAAAGGTGGAAAAAAAAACAGGATTTAGGCCACAGGGTGGCCTTTTGCCCACAGGGGTGGACATCAGGGCCCAGCAGCGCATGAGGTCAGCCCAGTGGCACAAGGACATTCTGGAGGTGGAAAAAATTGGGTAGGCCCCCCAATTGGCACTTTGACAAGTGGAGGTGACGGCGGCAGGCATGGGTCAGCAGTGGACAAGACTTTGGAGGGGGCAAAAAAACAGGAGTAGGCCACAGAGTGGCACAATGACAAAAAGGGGGGGAAGGTAAAGGCAGCGCGCATGAGGTCAGACAGTGGCCCCAAGGGACTTTTCTGGAGGGGGCAAAAACTGGATTTAGGCCACAGAGGGCAAAATTGACAAGAATGGAGGTGAGGCCCGGCAGCGCATGAGGTCGGGACAGTGGCACAATGCATTTTTGGAGGTGGCAAAAACGGGAAGTGGGCCCCCACAGAGGGGAAACATTGACAGAGGTGGAGGGTGCGGGGGGGGCCGGGAACGCATGTGGTCGGAGTGGCACAATGAAAACAGGTGGTTTGTCCCCGGCCCAAAGAAAACAGCAGCAAGAAGCATGGGGGTCAAAAATTTGGCAAAAGACAAAAGGTGGGAGGTGGGGGGGGCAAAAACAGCCCCTGGTAAAAAAGGTTGGTGGCAGATTAGAGAAACTGTCGAAAGATGTGTGGATCAGGGGGTGACGGCATCAGAATTTTTGACTGAGGAAAGGTATTTTGGAACCCAAAACTCATTTTCACCGTTTTGGGTGAGGCGTCTGGTTTGATGTAGTTGAGCCAAAAAGGTTTGGGTTGTGTGGAAATCCGGGCCCGTTCCACCCCTGTTTAAATCTTGACAAAGGTCAGTCTTTCCCTTTTTTTTTCCCGGGGAAACAAGCAGGTTCCCTTTGGGGGTAACGAGGGGCCCCCCCCGCACGGGAACACCCGCTCTGTTGCCAAAAAACTCCCGGGCCCGGGGAAGGACACCCTTCTCCCCTGAAAGGGTTGTGGCCACACAAAGTTTGGGCCCATTTGGTCCAGGGATCTTCTTAACTGGGGTGGCAGAGGGGCTGTCCCAAGGGTAGGCCCCCAACCTTTTGGGTTTCGGGATGCCCCAAGGCCCCCTGCGCTGTTGTGCTGGCAAACTGCCCCCCTCATAGGGGGTAAAGGAAGCTCTCATCAGTGCCCCAGACTTAGGTTGCTGCTGATGGAGCTGGTAATGCCCCGGGCCCCCCCCCACCTTTTTCCCAGCGGGCCCCCGGAAAAGTGACGTGGCGGCTAAAAAACCCCCGGTCGGGACCTGTCAGAGGAGGGAGGGTTTGCCCCCACATAGGCAGGGGCCCAAAATTTGAATAGGAGGTTTTCCCCTTTTGTATTTGATTTTGGGCCCTTTCCTTCAATAGGGGGAAAAAGGCTCCCTTTTTGGGAAACCGGTTTTGGACAGGGTCCCTTGGGTGGGACCAGAAGTAATCCCCCCTGGGGATGCTGACTATTCGGCTTTTCACTCCCAGGAAAATTTCAGAATGCTGGGGCCTTTGCACATTTTGACTCCGAGGGCTCCCTGCCCCATTCCACTGTATACGGGCCACGGTGCTTGCGGGTTTCATTGCCTCGTTTTCCCTAATCTCCATTTACCCCCTCCGTTGTCCTGCTACTCCTCTTTTGGCCGGGGTAGAAAATCCCTCATTTCACCAGACAATGCTTCTGCCCCAAATGTCCCCCTCCTCCTCCTCCATTTCAGTAACCCCCGGACTCATGGGCCCGAGAGTTGTGGGTCGCCAAAATTTTCCAGCCCCCTGCCCAGACGTTTTTTCCCAGTTTCTGCCCCCGGACATGTACCAGTGGAAGGACGTTATTCACCCCGTAGTCCTGGGACGGGACAAATAATTTAAACCCCCATCGATACCCTTTAAATAAACGGCGGGTTGTAATGTCGAGCCCCAGGGTGACACAAATTAACGGGGAGTATCCTGCCACCTGGATCATAAAAAATGGGAAATGGCCTTTCTTTGTTCAACAGTCGGTCCAAACATGTGCGGCGGGAATTCAAGGGGGGAAAAATTTGTTTTCAGAGTGTGTTGGGGGGGCCCTTCTGCCATGCAAATCGAAGAGGGTGTTCCCGGCTTTGTAGCAAGGATGAAGTGCAGCAAGTTTTCCCGGCCATTTTTAGAAATTTTTGAAAATCGGTGGAAGACTTGGAACCCTTTTAAAAACCCCGATTAAACTGGCCCTACAGGGCGCATGGACCATCCCCCCTCGGGGGCAGCGCGGACACCATGTTCCTCCATTTTCCGTACCATGGTTCCCCAATTTTCAGTTGGGCGGGGGAGGGGAAAACCAACATCGTTTCTTGCTGCAGAGCGGGCAGTTCCTCCCCCGTGTGACTTGTTCGCCGGGCAACCCGGTGTAGAACGGGGGTTTTCACCCTGTGCCTACACATGTGGTATGAGGAGCAGATGGGGAGGCTTTGATGGGGTGGTGGTGGTGGGGGGAGGAGGAGGAGGGGACATTGGAGCAGGAGTGCGTTTGACAAAATGGGGAGAAAAGGGGGTCTCCCGTCCCAAGTTGTTTGGGGTGTTGGGGGAAGCAATTCCCCATGGGGCCCTAAAAGGGCATTTAGGCCCCCGCCCTGTTTTCAGCTCCGCGTCCCGCTGCCGGCAGTTGAAAAAACCCAAGCTCAAGGGTGGCCACTTTCGTTTACATATTTTTGAAGTGCTGGTACTGCCTTTTTGGAAAAAAAATTATGGTTGGAACTCTCATCTCGGCTCGGCACAAGCCATTAGTTCTCGGAATGGTGCAGAGTCCACCATTTGGAAAGGGAGGGACTGCAGTACCAACAACTTGGACAGGAGCACGGTCAGCTTCTGCACCTTAGGATGGTTGGACGCATACTATTGTCTCTTTGCAATCACCTCGCTGAACGACTGCTGGCGCCATGAGTAGCGAGGAGCTAGAGCATCTGGGACGGTGATGATGTCAAAGAGAAACAGCTCCCTTCTGCAGAGCGGTGGAGCCTTGACTGGCTGAAATGGCATGCGTGCCACTGGCCGCTGCTGCGGGGGCAGGATGGACCACCACATCTGAGCCACGTTTCTCCCAGGCCACCGGATGGTGACGCTGCATGTGTTGACGCAGGGCCGTGGTGCCAACGTTAGCTCCCTGGCCACGCTTCACTTTCTGCCACAGATTCTACATATACCCATATTGGCTCCTCCGGTGTTTAGCAAAGAACTGCCACACCGCCGAGTAGCTGAATTTTACCGCCAACGCTCCGCACTGAGTGACTACTGCCGCTGCTGTCTCGCTGAGCCCCTGTGCCGCTACTTTCTTGGACCTGCAAAGTGGGTTTTCTACCCCGTGGCCGCTTGGCTCCGACCTCACACTGCTGCTACCTGCTGACTCACGGCCACACAACCCACTTACTGGCTGCGCCGCTGCCTGACGCGCAAGCTGACGCCCTCTTCTCCTGATGATGATGAAGCCCTTGCTTCTGCCGGCTCCCAAGTGCGGTCGGCTACATCATCATCTATTTGTGTTTCATCGTCACTGCTCTCCTCATCACCGGTCTTGGTATGCCGAGGCTGACCCCTCACAACATGACCTCCCATGCCACTCTCAACATCTATACTTTGCCGCCTACTGCAAGAAGCAGGGGATATTGGCCCCATTTGTTCATCCTCGCTATGTAGTGGCGCTGAGCCCAGACCACATAGTAGATCTCTGACTGAGGGAACCGGATGGGACAGAGGCGGATTGAGGACAGGTGAGGGCCGCTGACCCGCTCCCAGGCCATGCCAACTAAGGATTGTGTCTGACGATCCCCTGCTGCGATGTCCCCTTGCTGTGCTGCGACCTGGGCCTGCTCCAGGAATGTTTGTGCCACTGCCACTCACAGGTGAAGAGCCTGCCACCTCTCTGTCTGACATACTGTTTGTTCTAAACTGTACAGACACTGTTTGATGAAGATATCTGTATATGATAAATACACACCCTGTATTTGACTCCAAATGAACCCACTAAGAAGCTTGGGTAACCCTTGGATATAAATTGCGCAAAAGAATTGAGCAACCAGAAACTACTAGCTTTGTAGCGTGTTACAATTGCGTGTTTTTTTATGCTACACAACAAGAGGAAAACTTGTAATTAACCTTCGCTTGTGAATTATGCTACAGGAAAAATGTCTTTTTTGGCGGTGACATAATAGGTTTCTTTTAGTCACCACAGCAGCAGAACAACGCTTAATTAACCCCTGGATGTAAATTGTGCAAAAGAATTGAGCAGCCAAAAATGAAGTGGTATTTGTATTGTAAAAACGCTGTTTTTTTAAATGAATACAACAGGAACTGGCTTAGATCACCCTTGGATATTCAATGTGCTGTGAGCAGATAGCATTAAAATGTATATGCAGCTGCACTGGACACACACTGGACTTCAGATCCAATACCCCAAAAAAAATCAGAAATAGAACGTTAAGAGAAGCAGTCTCTGAGACAAGCTGAAACACCCCCCAAAAATCGCTGTATAAAAATCAGTTCTTTAGTATCAGCTATCACAAGCAGCTGCGGCAGTACCTTCCCTACTCAGTACAGTGAGAGCGGTATGAGCTCCCAGTGTCGCGCCCGGACTTATATAGTGCGGTGACGTCACAGAATCCCGCCGGTCTGATTGGCTTCATCTCTGCAAATGTCATGCAGGCTATGCCCTTCTTCCTCCCAGAGTTCTTTGCCCCATGTAACGCCATGTGCTCGCAGCCATTTTATCAATGAAAAGCACACTTCGTTCACCCGAAGTCCCCAAAGTTCGACTTCGTTCCGAACCGAAGTTTTCCTGAAATTCTAAACGAATTCCACTTCGTTAGAATCAATTCGCCCATCTCTACTTATGAGTTTTATCCAGAACACTTTCTTGACTCTGAAGGAAATTTCAAGAAGAGTGAGGCCTTCGTACCCTTCTCAATAGGTAATATGTATAATGCATGGATTAAACATAGGAGAAATCCCATCATGAATATTGTATAACTACATCTCATTATACTTATCTATTGTAAAAAGTTTCTGCTCTCAGCATGGATTCTTTTCGGTAACAACTAGTGGCTGTTTCCTCAATATTTTTTAATTCTAGTATATGTGTCTGACTCCACTGTGTTCTATTATTTTCCTACTTCTACAACTAAAACATTTTTTTCTGGAGTGGGGTCTGGTGTCATGAGGTGCACCACAGTCCCCACTCCAGACCAAGGTCACATCCTTAACTCCATTCACTGGTGCCTGTACTCACCTGTCCTTGCTCCTGCTCTGCTTGCAGACACTGGCCTGTGCGCCAACTTTCATAGATTTAAAGAGCCAGTGGACACTGGTCCCTATATTTGCTCACTTCCCCTCCTGCACATCGCCACTGTGTTGGTGCGTGTCCAATTAGCTATTGTGTGTTTCTGTTCTGTTGTTCCTGGATTTGACCTGTGCTACGTTCCTAACTATTCTCTGCCTGCAACCAGCCCTGTTCTTACCGCTTGTTCACTGACCACGTGATTAGCTTGCTCCTACTGTATTACAACTGTACCTTCACTGTCATCGCCAGTTGCCACAACAGGGGCGTGACATGGGAGTCTCCCGCAGCAATGTCCAACTGGCCTTGTGGGGGGCTCTGGTGAATACCAAGGGACTCCTAAGACTTCACTCGCTGATGTGGTTCATATCCATCTCTCGCGGTGACTCAAAGGATCCACTACTTTAGCCAATTACACCTGGGGCCCACCAGTGATGTTGACTCTTAGGATCCACCACAGGTGTAGATTCTTGAGACCCAGAAGTTGAGCTGATTCTTAAGGCCTATCCTAAAGTTAGTCTACATGACTACACTTTCTACACATGACTCTTGCTTCTTCTCTTTCTGTGACTTTCTCCCTGAAAAGCAGCCCAAGGCTGACCATGCCCAGATGCACACCATGCCCATAGGCCAACCCTGGCCAACTCTTCTTGTCTGTGGGCCAGTCTGAGCCTATATATGTTCTCATGTGCCAATGAGGCTCTTTGGCCCCTAAAACTTCAGGGGATGGATGAATATTCTGTGCGTCCTATAGTTACACCCATACTGAAGATATAACAGTGAGCCTTTTCTACTACAAATTCTCAGGTCCATCCTGCTGTCTAGGACTTGTGTTTACAGGTAGGCTGTAGGAGCATCCTGCCAGGAGACATTTTGGTAAGGATCACAATAAGTCAAAACTGTTTGGTTGTCAATGTAGTAAGATAACAACCACTGAAATAGTTGCATAGTTTGTGAGGCCAATAAAAGACTAATGTTCATCCAGTTCAGCCTATTGCACTCTAGTGTTGATCCAGAAGAGAGCAAAAACCCCCATGAGGTAGAAGCCAATTGTCCTCATGTTAGGGAAAAAAATCATTCACGACTTCAATCTAGCAATCAGAATAAATCCCTGGATCAACGACTCTTCTCCAGAATCCTGGTCACTATAATTTGTTTTCTCCAAGGCTTAGAGCACTGTAGATCTGGCAGGGACGTGAGGAAGGAGCCCAGAATATATAGGGTTAGCGTCCAGCAATTAGCCAATTACCGGCACGCTGGCCCCTCATATCTCAGTGAGCCTGACCGCAGAAATGCGGATCACAGTGTCATTCATCCCCAGCAGTGTGCGGGGAGAGGAGATACAGGTGTGCCCGTTGCCCGACATGTGGGTTGCGGTGCTGCCTCTGACAGTACCCCCTCATCCTTAGGCCTACCCCTCTTTTTAGGCAGAAGAAACCTGTGCACAAGATCCCTTCCAGTCAACGGAGAACTGTTTTACCCTGAAGGTTTTCCTGGCCAGGATTTCCTTTGTTTAAAAGATATCAGCTGAGTGTGCTTTTGGAGTAGGAGAGATATCCTCCCAGGAAAACCAGTTAAAGACCAGAGGCTTGAGGGAAGGAAGAAGTTCGGAATATGGAGAGATGGAGGCAGACAGAGCTTGTAAGTCACAGAGATAATTCATCAAAGGACCTTGAAAGGGAACTCAACTTGTTGCTGGGGATCTTAATGCACACATATTTGGCGGACAACCAAACTCTATCCCGTGGAGAGAGAGCCTGAGTAGTTCTCCTCTTCTTATCCTCCTGAGTTTTCACACGGATAGAAGCCTGCAGTAAGGACCATCAAATTTCTTGCTAAATGGTTATGATATCCTGTACTTGGTCATCTACAGCAGAAGAAACAGGCAGAGGGAGGGGAGGTGCAGGATAGCAATCATAGACAATAAAGAATGGGGAGGCTCTGGATGCATCAGAGTTCCAAAAGTTGTATGAAAATTCTGCTCAAGCTAGCAGTCATCCTGTCATGAGAAAACAAAGTAGCGTAAATAGTCTCCCAGAATTTGGTGGTAAGCCAAAGAAAAGTCCAACTTGACTTGGAGATGAGAGCACAGAGCATGCCAGAATTTGGAGATGAATTGGACCCTCTATTTGAAACTATGTAAGGATAGATCATGCAGGCAGCAAATGTCCTGAAAGAAGAGAGTCGCTAGCTTAGGAGCAGAGGCGAGAAGTGGGACATTTTCAAGAATCGGTCTAAATACCCAAATTACGGTATTATTCAAGGAGGGTGAAAGGTCAGTGATCAAATCCATGGCTATGTGTGTCCATGGGTATTCTGGAACTGGCAAGAGGCCTGCAGGTTTGAGGCATGGAGTCTTATCACGGACACGTGGCACAGGAAAAACAAAATCCTTGATATCATGGAGATAAATAAACAAGGTTTTTGCAAATAAAGAACAATGTTCCCACTTAAAGACTTTCTTCCAGAGGCCAGGAGGCACAGACCTTTTCCCTGGGGGAACACCTTGGAGGTCAATGGGGGTGGCTGTAATCAACTGTTCTGGGGGAGCAATATATTTAGGAGTAGAGACTAGACCAGCAACATCAAAGGCCCAGGAGAGAGCATTGGCTTTGATCTTCTTGACCGCAGGTCGGAAATTAATCAGGAAGTCAAACCTGGACTAAAGGAGGGACCATCTGGCTTGCCAGGGATTCAAGCATTGCATTGACTGGAGGTAAAGGAAATTTTTGTGGTCAGACCCCTCCAAGAGATAATGCCATTCCTCCAAAGCCAATTTTGTGGCCAGTAATTAATGATCTCCTATCTTGTAGTTCCTCTAGGCAGGGGAAAACATATTGGAGAAGAAGCCATAGGTAATAGCTTTGCCCTTGGAGGTCTTCTGAGTGAGGAGACGAGCCGTCAACTTTGAGAAAGAATGGCTTCTCTGGGTCGGGTCTAGATAGGATAGGTGCAGATGCAAATGCTGACTTAAGACGAATGCCTTTTCTGCCTCGGGTGGCCAGGACTTGGGATTACCGTTCTTCTTGATAAGTGCAATCATTGACACCACCACCCCAGAGAAGTGCAGAATAAACTGCTGGTAATATTTCCTAAGAAGTACTGTATGTCCTGTAGGTCGACCAGTCATGGCCATTGTAGGACAAAGGACAAATTCTGCATATCTATCTGAGGTCGTTTGTCAGAGACGATGTAGCCCAGGAACTGCAAACAGGGCGTTCAAAGATGCATTTCTCTGGTTTGGCATACAGTCGATTACTCTGTTAGCGTCTCAGAACCTGACACACGTGGGTATGATGAGTCTCCGGAAGAGGAGAGAAGATGAGAATGTCGTCCAGATTCACGACAACACACAAATGTAGAAGGTCTCTGAAGATGTTGACAAATTCCAGGAAGACGGATGGGGCATTACAGAGACCAAACAGCATCACCAAGTATTCAAAATGCCCATCACGAGTATTGAAGGCGGTCTTTCACTCATCAACTTCATAAATTCTAATCAAAATGTAGGTCCCTCGCAGATTGAGTTTAGTTAAGATTCTGGCTCCACACAGGCAATCAAATAGTTCGGATATCAGAGGCAAAGGATACATGCCTGCATGATCTATCCTGATAGTCAATACAGAGGCGAAGGGAGTCATCCCTTTTCTCCACAAAAAGAACCTGGCAGCAGCTGGTGAGGAGGATTTGCAGAGGAATTCTTTTCGGAGTTTTTCTTAATAGGCCACCAGGGCCCCTGGGGGTTCGGGCACAACAAAGGGTAGATTTCCACAAGGAGTGTGTCAGGCAGC
This sequence comes from Phyllomedusa bahiana, assembly GCA_025379985.1. Lineage (NCBI taxonomy): Eukaryota > Metazoa > Chordata > Amphibia > Anura > Hylidae > Phyllomedusa > Phyllomedusa bahiana. Next base: position 5,169 of record JAODAL010058040.1, on the reverse strand, counting down.
GGGTAAAATGGAAAATTTCATGGGTTTGGGGTGGGGGGGAAGGTTAAAGCGGGTCTCTCGCAAAAATACTTTAAACATAGCCCCTTATGGGGAAAGGAAGCCCTGGAAAGGGGGGGAGACATCAGAGGAAAAGTGGAGCACACAGGAAGCAGCACTGCAAGACACCGGGTATGACAGATTTGTCCCCAAAGTGTGACTTCACCCGTTTTCGTTGAGCACCCGGGGTTGATCTTTAGCCAAGAAGACCCCAGAAGAATAGAAGGAAAAGCGGGGGGAAGCATGTGATCTCGACTTTCTCCTTGTGCAACTCCCCAATTGAAGACTCAGGGTTTCAGTTCAGAATTGTGTAGCGTCATTCAGGCATTTTATATTGACAGAAGTGATAATGAGAGGCTTGACAAGCCAAACCACTGAGACTATACTTATGGACCAACGAGGCATTAATGAGGTTCCCGGCGAAACAAGAATCCACAAAGGTGGATGACACAAGCAGGTGAGCAAAGCTCTACCCCTGTAGAACAATGTGGAAAGGAAGTATTGACACCTAGGGAACCTCTCCCGCAAACCCAGGGCATGCGTTTTCCCCATGCTGGGGCCATAAAGAAACCCCATCAGAAATGCTCAGGACTGGCACAATAGAGGCACAAACAATGGGACCATTCTTGCCGAGTCAGGGTTTTGACCACTTGCATAGGCTCTTCGGCAGGAGGACGAAAAGGAGGCAGTTGTGGCCTTAGAAATACCGGGGCCAGCCAGGGTAGCTGGCGCGACTGTACCGGTTCATCTTCTAGACAAAGTTCTTTCTGTCTCTCGGCAAAGCGCATATCTAGGCAGGTGAATAAAATCATGAAAGGGAAAAAAAAGGTGGGCCCCTGTGCAAACCACATGTCCTTTTTTTTGTGGAAGTGGCCTTTTTTTTGAACAAGACAATAAGGTTTCTTCTAAAGGGGATACCTGGCTATCTAAAGGGGGGCCCTGGCTATCTAAAGGGGGCCCTGGCTACCTAAGAGGGCCCTGACTAACAAACGGGGCCCTGGCTACATAAAGGGGGGCCGTGGCTACATAAAGGGAGCCCTGACTACAAAAAAGTGGGCCGGCACATTGGGGGGGGCCCTGGTTAATTTAAGGGGGCCCGGGGGCTACTTTAAAGGGGGGCCCGACAAACTTGGGGGCCCTGACAATATAGGGGCCGGCTACAAAAAAGGGGGGGGCCCTGACTAACATGGGGAGCCCTTTTCAAAAAGGGGGGGCCCCGGAAAAAAGGGGGGGCCCTGGATAAAAAAGGGGGCCCTGGATAAAAAAGGGGGGGCCCTGATCCCAAAAAGGGGGCCCGTCTCCCAAATAAAAAGGGGGGGGTCTGACTACCTACCAAAGCTAAAGGGGGCCCGATTTTCCGCACACTAGCTAAAGGAGGGCCCTGACTTCCTGCACACTAGCTAAAGGAGGGCCCTGACTTCTTGCACACTAGCTAAAGGAGGCCCCTAACTGCCTGTATACTACCTAAAGGGGGTCCCTAACTGCTTGAAGCCTATATAAAGGGGACCCTAACCACCTACCTACAGCCTAACTAATTGGGACTCACCAACTCCAACCTACAGCCTACCTAACTGAGGTCCACTAACCTAACTGTAGCCTATCAACTTGCCTAACTGGGGCCTGCTTATCTAACTGGGGGCTGTTTAGCCACCCGTGGCTAGGTACCCACCAACCTACCTGGGGCCGGGCTTCCAACTTATCCAGCGGGATTCTATCTACCTAAAGAGGGCCTATCTAGTTACCTGGGGCCTTGCCTATTTGCCTGCCTACCTAGGGTCTTGCCTACTTACTGGTAATATATTGAGAGGGAAGCAGCCCATATTTTGTGCATTATTTTCCAGGGGGTTAGTCCTCTTCCTCACCCTCCAACCCCTCAGGATACAAGGCCTCTAAGTTATGGCTTGTACCCGCTCTCCCACCCCTGGGAAGCTTGTAACAGAGGTAGGAAAAAGGTAAAGAGGATGCTGGAAAATTGAGGATTCTAAGATATTTGTGTGTAATTTCTGCAGGGATGAGTGGTGGGGCCCGGGGCAAGTCATCATGGCGGTGTGGAAACGGATGCAGAAGAAAAGGGATAAGAACAACTCATGAGAGAAGAGAACGATTCATCAGATGACGTCTCCGGTGAGTCCCTAACGTCAGGGGTTATTTTACTTCTATATTGGATCAGTGCTGTATTCACTGTAATGTGATGTGACCTGAGCTGGTGTCTGACCACTATGTGGTCTTTATATGGTGGTGTAGGTTATACCTGAGCTGGTGTCTGACCCCTATGTGGTCTCTATACGGTGTTGTTGTAGGTTATACCTGAGCTGGTGTCTGACCTCTATGTAGTCTCTATATGGAGGTGTTGTAGGTTATACCTGAGCTGGTGTCTGACGTCTATGTGGTCTCTATATGGAGGTGTTTTAGGTTATACCTGAGCTGGTGTCTGATCACTATGTGGTCTCTATATGGCAGTGAACAACTCACTTGCAAGTGTGGCAGCTTCACACCGAGGAGGAAGAGAGAGGAGATTCCAGCCCGACGAGATGATCAAGGTAAAATCCAAAAACTTTATTGTTTTCCATAAGAAAAGAATTTTAGTTCTTCAAGTTAAGTACATGGATGAAAGGGGGAGTGGGTCAGGGCATAAACCCGGGGTTTCAACAAACATGGCACACACCGACGCGTTTCGGGATCAAGTCCCCTTTCTCCCGGTTCTGTATTTCATGATAATGGCAGGACCTGGTGAGTTTAAAATAACCACCCAACGGTGCCTCCCCTCTCGGATGTCAGGAAATTCCACCTATCAAATTCCACAAAAAACGGACTGACAACATAGACATTTAAAAAAGAAATTTACCTATTTATCTATAGGAAAGAAGCGAGTTGGCAAGCCGGTTATGACCTGGATAAATCACAAAAAAAAAAAAAAAAAATTATTTGCTATTATCATAGCAATCATTCCCGTTATCAATAATGATATGATATATCCTGTTGAATATTTAATCCTAAGAGAATGCGGGTGGCTAGATGGAAAATCCACCACGCTTCCCTGGATAATAATTTTTTGTGTAAATTCCCTCCCCTACATGAGCGTTTAACCTTCTCGATACATATAAATGATAGTGAGGAAACATCCCCCCGCATGAACTATGGAAAAATGTTTTTTACACGGCCCCAGGATTTTTAAAAATGACAGGGGATCGCATTTAGAGAGATGCCTAAGGAAATTTTTCCTTTTAAAAAGGCCCGTGGTTTCATTCCGACTATTTTCAACTTGCAAAATGTAACAAGTAACAAAATAATTTAAAAAATTTTGTGTTTTCAGTTTTTTTGGTTTAATTTAATTTCAAAGGTTTTTTCCGTTTTCTCAGAGAACTAAAAGGACTTGGTTTTTTCAACATTTTTGCCGCAGTACATATCGCATGTCCCACTTTGCTGTTAGCCTGGTTGAATTTCTTTTGTTTTGGTTTTGAAAATAGGCTGGGAAAAAGAATACTCCAGACTAGGTCCCCGTCTCGCTACATTTTTAAAACATTGGTTAAATGGCTTCCTTAATTTAGCATTTAGTAAGAGTAAAGGGAATGCTTTTAATGATGCGATAATTTGTAAAATATTGTGGGCTAAAAATGTACAAAAATGTGAGTTCTTCCCAGTTGTTTTTTTTCGTTTTTTTTTGGATCTGGAAAGTGTGTTTCGGCCCAATTTTCAACTTCTAGCAGCTCCCTGAAGTGGCCCTGTTTTCCCCTTTTTTTTAAAAATTTTGCATACTTTTTTTCGATATTTAGTGAATGGTTAGCGATTTTTATCACAAATTTAAAATTTGGGCGGGTTTTTTTAGGGTGATCGAAATTTCCAAATTTCATGCGAAAATTAATTTTAAAAATCTGTCCCAATCTTTAAGATCCCCTTTTTTCGGCGCCCCCCTGTAATTTTGGCGGCCAGCAAATCAGATTACGAATAGAGAGGGTGGTGTGTGTGCGCGCATGACGGGATTGTATGGTTGCGATTGGTGGAAAAATCACTACCTCTTTTTTCTAGAACGCGTTTCCTGTTTCAGCCTCGTGTCTTCAGCTTTCCATGGGGATAGGACCTGCGCTCTGCCTGGGGCCCAAACAGTTCAGCAAAAATTAGTCTTTTTTTCTGCCAAGAGAACCTCATATTAGCTGTGACCCTTTCCCAATTTAATTAGTTTAAAATTTTTGAAATTTTATGTATTTAGCTAGAAAATTTAAAGCAGCATCTACCGCTGAAATTCACGGGGGTGGGGCGGGGGGGCCCCCGCGGGGAACACAGCAACCATCTATAAAGAAACTGGAAAAAGTTTACCAAGACTTTGTGTAGACATTGTATGGAATATCTTTTTTATTAACACTTTGCTATTGAATATTTCCTGGATATTGGGGACCTAACTTGTTTTAAAGCATTACATAGCATGTCCACACTTGTAAAAAACCTTTGCTGTTAGCCTGGTTTTTTTCTATTGTTTTGGATTGAAAATAGGCTGGGGAAAAAAAACTCCCAATAGGGGCCCGTTTCGTAAAATTTAACTTTTGGGTTCAATGGCTTTTAAAATTTTAGATTTATAGAGTAAAAAAAAAAAGGGGATGCTTTTTAATGATGCGAGTAATTTGTGAATATTTTCGGCTATAACTGGTATAAAAGTGATGTTCTTACCAGATGTTTTTATACGTTTTTTTGGCTACTCTGGACAAAGTGTTTTACGGTCCATATTTTCAATCTTGAGCACTGCCTGAAGTGGTCCTGTCTTATCCCCTTTGTTTTTAAATTTTTTCTACTTTTTTTCGACATTATGAATCTTGGTCGTCACGCAATTTCTTCTTAGAACATAACTCTCCAATGGTTTATTACGTGAACATGCCCTTGGGGTGGCAAGTGAAGCCAGAATATTGGTTCTCGGTGGGGGGGTTTTTCCCTTTGGGGGTTATCTTGATTCTTCTTTCCTACTGATATTTATAGGGTGACATCCAAAAAATTAATTTGGGATTTTATCCTATATAGGGAAAAGGGGACCACATTTTTGTAAAAAAAGAAACAATTTTCGAACATGAAAAATTTGAATTTAAAAAGTACTTACTGGGGGCCGATTTTTTACCTGCACTAGCAGGGATATATATGGCTTCCTTT
>JAODAL010058039.1:0-22323 GCA_025379985.1 Phyllomedusa bahiana | reverse complement strand
GCAATCGCCTCCCCCCCTTCCCTTCGCCAGGATGAGGTGCGCATTGGAATTTGGCGCCGCTTGACGTCACTCCCATGCCGTCCAATGTTGTGATCTTTGCCGGCAGCTGATTGGCTGACACGCGCGTCACTCTAGTCTCCGTCACTCCGTCGCCCCGCCTCTTCACCATATTTGGTGTCAGCTGGTATGGCGGCGAATGTCTGCGCTCCGCCGCTGCTGTTCTGCGTCTTGGGGATCCTGGCGGCCTCGGGAAACTCGGGGGGCAGCGGCGCTCTGGGCTCCGTTCTGTCATCTGGTGTATCTGCGGGATACGCTCCGCTGTCGGAGGCCGTGCTGGGGAGTGCAGGCGCTGGGGGCGGGGTCTGTGAGGACTTCACTCACACAACTTTTGGGAAAGTTAGAATGAGCTGCACTCCTGGGGCTGGATGGTGACCACCTGATGCGCATGCGCAGTGTAAAGACAGAGCTAAGCTAACTATAGGAGGTGGATTTCTGCCCTGGGAGATGGAGCAGCAGGTTCACACTGAATTTAAAAAAAAAAAAATCTACTTTTTTTTTTTTTTTTTTTTTACCACTAAAGTCCATGATTATTACCCTGGGGATCTAGTGTCATTGTTTTTGGATTTGGTTTTCCAGGCGCTGTGCAGTCAGAGTCCAATTCACACCTATTGGTTTTGGACCTAGATCTGTGTTATAATCAGGGCTGTGGAGTTGGCAAGCCAAAGCCCCGACTCCGACTCCTCAATTTCCCAAACCTCTGACTCCCGACTCCTGATTCCCTCATACACGGCGCATGTTTTGTGATAACTTTCCTGTAGTAAAATGTTCCCATCAGGCTGTTTATCACCTTACGATACAATAATCAAGCTATTTAGGAAGAACAGACACCAACAAGCAAAAGGGTAACAATGTTTTGATCTTTTGAATGTGTGTAAGAGATCTGGGATCAGATTTTGGTCAAGATATGATTGAATCTGATTCCAGAGCCCAGAAGGATTCAGGCAGAGCTGAAAACCAAAGGCAGATTTCCCAAATACTAACAAAATAATACAAATTAACATTTTGATTTTTAAGTGCAAAACCGTAACAATGCAGTTACAGGAAAGAATCTGCAGAACTAAGCAGATGCTAAATACTTGCAAGTCACATTTATGTATAAGATCGGTAAGATGACTGTATATAAAATTGCTCTTTGCATCAAACTAACTGGACCAATTTATTATATATTTTGGGAGTCGGTCAATTTTATGATGACTCCGACTCCTGCAAAATATACACAGACTCCACAGCCCTGGTCATAATCCATATGAGATGCATGTACAAAGGTTCTGGGTGCTTACTGCTTGAGGATTTTAGCCTTCCCCATGGATCTCAATGGTAAAGCTCCACGCGGTTCACACCTGGAATACGACCAAGGAGAGAGCAGGTTCAGTGGTTTTTCTTACGCCGTGGCGAAAGTATGCATCATGTGAGCTACAGCGAGTATTTATTATTGAGGTCAATGGGAATCGTTTTTTTTTTTCCATTTTTAATGAGACTTTTGACTTGCCCTCTAATGGTAGAAGACAACACACAGGGTAGGGGAGGTTGGGTTCCTCACCGGTGACGGTAGCTGTATCTGGTCCTGTGCGCTCTCTGCTTCTCTGTGCAGCGCTGATGCGGGGGGTTTCTTCTATCTTCCAGGTGGGCTCTCTCTGCCGTGCAAGCAGAACACCGTGTGCCTGGTCGGCCTTCGTGATGATTTCCACCGTCTCACATTAACATGCACCAACCTCATAGTTGACTTGGATGAAAGTGGCGATTTTCTTGATCGGAATGTCACCTTTGATCGTGGCAGTCTCTGTGCTACCTGGCATTCTGGGAATCTGACGTCTTGTACGGTGACGGAAACCAGTGAAAGTGGGAAGAAGACGCCAGTGCTTTTCACCTATAACTGCACCCCAGGTAAACGCCAGCGCCGGGCATAAATACCCTGATTCCCCGAAAATAAGACAGCGTCTTATATTAATTTTTGCTCCTGAAGATGCACTATGTCTTATTTTCAGGGAATGTCTTATTTTTGCACAAATAAATTATACCATGCTATTCTTATATATATCTTAAAGTTTAGAGCCACAAACCATAGGATATATGTATGTAACGGACATTTTACGGCAGCTGCAGTGACTTATCTCAAAGGATGGCAAATGTGACATGCTGGGACTTATAGAACTAGAAGCCCCAGCATGCCACATCAGCCATCCTGTAAGATGTGTGTGTCAGTATCATTGCTCTGTTCTCTTTCCCCCCCCCCCCCCCCCTCTTCCCTCTATTACTTGGGTTGGGGCTCAGATTGTGATGGAAACTGATTTTACAAAAACATTCTAGAATTGTTCTTTTTATCATTATTCTGTTTCTTTTTAGCCTCTGACACATTAACCACTGTAGCCCCAAGATCCAGCAGCCTGACCCTGCCCAGCCCGTCCACTGTGCCCAGAGCTGGAGACGACCACAAGAACAGTAAGTGTCTATACAGCTGCTCCTCTTATAACGCTCCAGTACTGATATAACCTCCAGACATTACATCCTATGTGACTGATATCAGCCGCTCCTCTTATAACGCTCCAGTACTGATATAACCAGACATTACATCCTATGTGACTGATATCAGCCGCTCCTCTTATAACGCTCCAGTACTGATATAACCAGAGACATTACATCCTATGTGACTGATATCAGCTGCTCCTCTTATAACGCTCCAGTACTGATATAACCAGAGACATTACATCCTATGTGACTGATATCAGCCGCTCCTCTTATAACGCTCCAGTACTGATATAACCAGACATTACATCCTATGTGACTGATATCAGCCGCTCCTCTTATAACGCTCCAGTACTGATATAACCAGACATTACATCCTATGTGACTGATATCAGCCGCTCCTCTTATAACGCTCCAGTACTGATATAACCTCCAGACATTACATCCTATGTGACTGATATCAGCCGCTCCTCTTATAACGCTCCAGTACTAGTTACCAGTCCTCTCATAATATGCAGATATTGTCACTATTATGTGTGCATAATATTTTCTTTGGCTTTTAGGACATCATCTATGGCTCATTGCTGCTTTTGCTGCTGGCTGTGGTGTTGGTATCTTGTATTTACTACTTCATCTGTTTCCAGGTAATTTATCGCTGTGTTCGTCAAGTCTGGTAATTGATTTCCATAGGAGGATCTCCAGAATTAGCTGGGACGCACAGTGTAACTTAAGAGATGGATATGTGGGTGGGGGATATGTACAATTCTAAACTGGCCAAAAAGTCATGAACTGAACCAAATGTATAAGAACATTGCCCTATGTGTTGCAAATCTCTTGTCTGACATATATCGCACCCCCACGGCTGCTGTAAATATAAACGGAAAAGTTACTTCAATGGCGCACATCCTTAAAGGGGTTGTCTCACTACATTGATGCATCTCACCTCAGTCCTGTTTTCCTGGTTACATTTTGAATTCAGGGGCGTGTTTACTGGCTTCTACTAGGCTGTAGTAGAAGCCAGGTCTGTAGCTATAGCAACCAGTGCTGGCAGCCTATCAGGAGAGATCAAACAGGTCTGTAGCTATAGCGACCTGAGGAGCTGATGCAGCCCATACAAGAGGGGATATTTAGGAATAGGTAGGACACTGTTAATGGACATATATTGCAAAGTGACTTGTTTTTGCAAGATCTTTAATATAAAAAGCAATCCTTGTAGTTAGACAACCCCTTTAAAGGGGATTTGCCAAGAAGTGAGATCATCACCTAACAGGCTGATACTCCCCTCTTGAGTCTTGAAAAAAGGGGCGTTGTGTTTAAAAACACAAGTACTTCCTCTGTGATGTCATCGCTCCACCTCCCATGCACGCTCCTGATATTCAGTCTCTGTAGTTGAGCAAACATTGTTTTGCTCATCCACAGAGGATAACTGTATTGTGCAAAAGCTATGTGCATTTTATTTCTCCCTCTTATCTGCTCAGGAGAAGATAAGCTCAGCAGGCAGCCTTCTTTCATTCCTCCACAAACCCTGCAGGGGGAGAGGGAGGGAGGCTGAGCAGAGAGCCAGGGAGGGTCTGCATGTTTACTCAGATAATTACATTACAACCAGTGGATTCTCTATACAAAAGACACAGGATCTTTTCTCCCCAGTCCCTTCAAAGCTCATTCATGTTCCCTGCTATCAGATAAGAACTGCAAACAATGCAGGCGCTGCCAGATAGGCTCCTGTCAGTTCCTGGTCTTGTCGAATGTAAACTGTTAGGAAACTAAGGGCATGTAAGTCAGGCTATAGATCTCACAGGCTTCACTTTTTTTTGATGACCTATATTTAGAAAAGTGATTAAATACCCATTTTGGAGGCTCCTACGTCTACATTAGATCGTGGCAAAACCCCTTTAATGTGGCACTTTTTTATACAGCTTTTAAAAAAAAATATGAATTTGCCGTTTTCTGTGTCATCAAGATTCTTTTTTTGATTTATAATATTTTGTATTTCTCAGCGTTCCCAATGAGTAAACCTCAACCAGTCATCAACGGAGCGGCAGCTGTCGTCCACCCCCCACCATCTACCTCATTGTATCTGTGAAGGTGATCGCCCGCTCCGGAGTCCTGCCTCTTCAGTTCTGGAATTCCATCGCTTTACAGAGTAAAGCAGTATTTATATTTGGATTAACAAGCACTGCGGAAATTATTATTTTTTTTTTTAATGCTGAGTTTTTAAACATTTTTTTTTATATAAAGGGAACATCAGAAAATTAACTCGTGTATTTGTTGGATACATTTTAAGAATTTTTTTTTTTTTAGTGCATGTTCTCCTTTTTAATGCAAATATATATTTTTTTTAAATGTAAGCTTTTCTCCTTTTTGTAAGGTGTTGTTTTTTTTTTTTTGTTTTTTTTTTTTTTTTACTCCTGTGCAGCTCCAACCTTAAGCATCACGTCACCCAGGAACAAGCTTTTACAGTAGGTTTTCAGATTCACTTTTGTCTTATGCTTTAGCTACACAGTAACATGATGGTTGCTGTAAATTTTCCAACGTGACTACGTTACTTGCTTTGGTTGTCGAGCTGCGCAGCCTTATGGACAATATCCTGCAGCCGGAGCCTCTTTGAAGAGAGAGAACGGAAACCTGCAACCTGTGGACTGGGAATCTACATGCAGGACCATGCTGAGGGTTGTAGTTCCCTTACAATAGCAGCCCAGTCTCTCAATGCACTTTGTATGTGTTGCACTTTCAGTGGCTCAGTCTCTGTGCACGCTCTTCTCGTACTACAGCTTCTGCACTTTCTCCTTCTGGTCTCCAGTCTGTGGCCCTCCTGCTGCTGTTTCTACAACTCCCAACTGGGGGTGTCAGCATGCTAGGAGGTGTAGTTGTGCATCAGCTGGAGATCCACTGCTCTTAACCTTTTGTGTCTTGCCTGCTGTTGCAAAATGTATTTTGTATATAAATGATTTATATGTCTTATTCGCTGTGTGGGATTTTTCTTTGTTTGGATTGTAATTATCCTAGAAATCTTATTAGCCGATCTCTAAGGCAGGGTTCACACGGCTTATTCATGCAGGTAATTGCGGGACGGATTTTGCCCACAACTACGGTGTGTGTACGGGAGGGGAGGGGTGGGGGGGCCGCCAGCTCGCCGGCCCCATAGACTTTCATTATCCACGGCGTGGATTCCACCGGGATAATGTGCATGTCACTTCTCTCCCCGCTCGGCGTATTGTACGAGCGGGGAGAGGAGCCGTAATCCATAGCTCTCTATGAGAACTGTGCATTACCGTAATTATTGTAACGGATTTGGTCCCGTATTTCGCACAGTACGGCGTGGAATACGGCACCAAATCGGTCCCAAAATAAGCCGTGTGAACATGGTCTAAATGGGGGAAAAAGGGATAGAGCCACAGTGGAGGGAAAAAATTACATCAAGACTTCCACCAAGTAAGAACAATTGAGGAGAGAAACTGGCGCATGATTAGAAATTATTCCCACAATGGGGATCTGCCTGGAGTAGTTTCTAGACGTCTACCGCACAGTAGAGGTAAGACGTGAAGGTAAAAATCATCTCGCTAAGACCGGGTTGAAACGGCATATAGCGGCACATACCTGTGCACACCGCTATGCATCTGTTGTGTGAAGTACGTGCTAGCCAGCGCCTCCTTTCCACAGCTCTCCGGCCAGCATTCACCCTCCCTGTCTGCCGTGCGACATGTCACTTCTTTTTACCAACTCACCGTACATGCCGGGGTATATGCTGTGAAATTGTAGCACTCAATGAACACTGATTTTACTGTATTGTTCCTTCTACCTGCTTAATTTATTGTTTTGGGTGTTTTTTGTATAGAATTTGCTTCAGATACGTTTTGTTTAGAATTTATTATAAAGCCGGAGATTACAATTGTCTTTTGATTTACAGACTGTATTATGTATTCATCTATCAGTTTGATGAATAAAGCTCTCTTATCTTAAGGACAGACTGGCTCCACCACGCCTCCCAGCGCTGCGCTGACAGGTGTTCCTGCGTCCTCTCCTCTTCGATGCTGCTCAAAACCGACTCCGCGTCCTGTAGAAATTTCTAAAATACAATTATTGAACGTTATGGAGAAGGTTCACACAACGGAATTTTGACGTTTATTTTTACGTTTCAAAATCACCTTAAAATACTCCTGATTGAGGTGAATTTTGAACTGTGTACAGCGTATTGTGAGGCTCTAACACACCAAAAATCCGCTCCACTATTGTTTTCTATAGGGATTTTTCTCGTGTAATAACTCAAGAATTGACAATGCCCCTTAATTTAAGTGAGTGAATTAAGGAGCAAAAAATGCGCTGCAAATATGTTTGTAAAACATGCGTCGTGTGAATGATGGTGCGTATTTTACAATGGAATCAAGGAGAGCTGAAGAGAACATTGTTTGAGGCTTATTTTGGGGAGTATTTCGGTGCAAATAAGCCCCAAAATAAGCGTAAAATTACGTTGTGTGAACATAATCTTATGATGTTCTCTTAGGGTATTTTTTAATTACAACATCCAGACATGATCAAGTTTTGCTTTCCATTGTTGAGTATAGGATAAATAAGCTGGCAATCTAAGGCTACGTCTACACGGGACTGGTTTACAGATGGATTTTTAAGCGTAGTCAGTATTTAGAATCCCCAAAAATCTGACTGTAAATCATCCCCATAGACCTCAATAGAAAATCCCACTGTAAATCATCTCCATAGATCTATAGAAAATCCCACTGTAAATCATCTCCATAGACCTCAATAGAAAATCCCACTGTAAATCATCTCCATAGACCTCAATAGAAAATCCGCCTGTAAACCATCCCCATAGACCTCAATAGAAAATCCCACTGTAAATCATCCCCATAGACCGCAATAGAAAATCCGACTGTAAACCAGCCCCATAGACCGCAATAGAAAATCCGACTGTAAATCAGCCTCATAGACCTCAATAGAAAATCCGACTGTAAATCATCCCCATAGACCTCAATGGAAAATCCGAGCTCTAGTCTACACAGCTCTGATTTTCTGAGGTTGGGTTTGAAAAAACGTAGAACATGTTCTATAATCTACCAGAAAATGGCTGATTACAGTTCTGTTCTATTGAATGGGGCCAAAATCCACAGAACAAAAAAAAAAAAACACGAAAACTAAGGGTCACATGTATGAAAATTGTCTAGGTCTAGCAACCACTCAGAGCACCCTTCTCATTTCTCCAAAGCACCATATGAAATAACAGGGGCACTCTGATTGGTTGCTATGGGCCCAAAATTTTTATCCTCTGCCGTGTGGACGCAGAGTAAAGGTATGTTCACACTTGTATTTGCAGGGCGTACTGCATGTAATTGCGCAGCAATACGCCAGAAGTACGCTCTGCAAATACGGTAAAATCAGTACTCGTGGGAGCACTCATGATTTCTGACGGCAGTGCGGCAGTGTCCCTTTGAATTCTGCTACTATGGAACTGCGAAAATCATACAGCGCTGATTCTTCCATAAAGCTATATTATACAATGAACATTACCATATAAGCAGCGTCCCGGGCTTCCACTGTGGAGATGTGACATAAGGTGGTCTTGGCGGTGGTCACTGATGCCGTTGCTGGGCTTCCAGTAGCGTCTCTGGGATTTATATGGGCAAAGTCCTTTAGAGAGATACCTGGCCAGACCCTGAAAGACAGAGAGTAATTTCCTCAGCTGCGTGGAGATCATTTATTGCTTACATTCACTAGATCAGGGCTCCCCAACTCCACTCCTCACGCCCCACCAACAGGTCATGTTTTCTGGCTTTCCTTAGCATTGCACAGGTGATATAATTATGGCCAGTGCATTCGGTTGGAAATCCAGAAAACATGACGTGTTGGTGGGGCATGAGGACTGGAGTTGGGGATCACTGCCCTAGATCTCACATCACTGCAGTAGTTCATGTTTTGGGTGAATACACATCTCATATTCAGAGGCTTTTGTAACCGTACAAGTTTTCTCCTGGAGAATGAATCATGGCAGACAGTGACCCCCGTACGTCAGTGTTACCTGTGTCCGCGCTCTATCAGAGGCCGCTGCTCTGCGTCTTCCAATGGCCGCCCGGCTTGCTTGCGTCTGATCAGCGTGGACAGCTTCTCCTTTGGGATCTCGGTCTCTGCAGAGGTCATCAGAGACACATTTAACTGCCCTGTGCAATACATGTGGCTCAGCTCTTTGGACCCGAGGGGCAGATCTCTAATAGCAGCACCAGGACACTATTTGTATTCAGTCCTTATCTATGGACTAGTTAGGGTATGTTCACACGGCGTGACAATTCTTTGAATAGATCCAAAAGACGCAAGTAAACACGTATCGTCTGAACGGCGATGCATGTTTTATATTGAAAGCAATGTAAAACACACTGCTCATGGTTAGATGCATGTTTGGGTCAGTCTAGACCAGGCATCCTCAAATTGCGTCCCTCCAGCTGTTGGGAAACTACAACTCCAATCATTCCCACTGTCATAGATTATATACACTCACCGGCCACTTTATTAGGTACACCTGTCCAACTGCTCGTTAACACTTAATTTCTAATCAGCCAATCACATTGCGGCAACTCAGTGCATTTAGGCATGTAGACATGGTCAAGACAATCTCCTGCAGTTCAAACCGAGCATCAGTATGGGGAAGAAAGGTGATTTGAGTGCCTTTGAACGTGGCATGGTTGTTGGTGCCAGAAGGGCTGGTCTGAGTATTTCAGAAACTGCTGATCTCCTGGGATTTTCCGCACAACCATCTCTAGGGTTACAGAGAATGGTCCGAAAAAGAAAAAACATCCAGTGAGCGGCAGTCCTGTGGGCGGAAATGCCTTGTTGATGCCAGAGGTCAAAGGAGAATGGGCAGACTGGTTCGAGCTGATAGAAAGGCAACAGTGACTCAAATAGCCACCCGTTACAACCAAGGTAGGCAGAAGAGCATCTCTGAACGCACAGTACGGCCAACTTTGAGGCAGATGGGCTACAGCAGCAGAAGACCACACCGGGTGCCACTCCTTTCAGCTAAGAACAGGAAACTGAGGCTCCAATTTGCCCAAGCTCATCGAAATTGGACAGTAGAAGATTGGAAAAAACGTTGCCTGGTCTGATGTGTCTCGATTTCTGCTGCGACATTCGGATGGTAGGGTCAGAATTTGGCGTCAACAACATGAAAGCATGGATCCATCCTGCCTTGTATCAACGGTTCAGGCTGGTGGTGGTGGTGTCATGGTGTGGGGAATATTTTCTTGGCACTCTTTGGGCCCTTGGTACCAATTGAGCCTCGTTGCAACACCTTGTGGAATCTATGCCACGAAGAATTGAGGCAGTTCTGAAGGCAAAAGGGGGTCCAACCCGTTACTAGCATGGTGTACCTAATAAAGTGGCCGGTGAGTGTACATGCATGATGGGAGTTGTAGCTTCCGAACAGCTGGGGGGCCGCAGTTTGAGGATGCCTGGCGAGACGATCCAAACACGCATCTAATAACACAGACAGAACACAGTGTGTGAACATAGCCTTACGGTGTTTGTCTTGTATTTCTTTTTCTATGGCCTTTCCCAGCAATTTATAGATTACAAACTCTGAACTGCTGGATTCGGTCTCGTCTGCTGACAGTGGAGGAAACCCAGGTAAATGATTTCATTATTGATGCCTAGAAGCAATGACGGAGACTCTGAGCCGTGTTCCTCGGCTTCACCAATACTCACTGGCCGGTAACACGTCATCCACGGTCAGGGCTTCATCCAGTTCTAGCAGCATGTGCTCGGTGAGGGAAGCCAGAGACGTGACGAAACGCTGAGTACTCTCCACCACACACTCCTGGGAAATGTAACAGTGCATGAGATAATAAGGGACATACAAAACCTCTTATAACCAGCGGCTACACACAACACCTACTACTGTAACAGCATTCATAAGCATTGATGATACATACACATAGCAAAGTCATGTAAGGAACCAGAGTAGACTAATGTCACTTAATTTCAGCTACTCCTTATCTCTATATAGTTTCATTACAAACAGTAGGTAATGACCTGATGATCGCTCTATTGTTCTATGCATAGGGATAGATAAGATTATACTACAACAGAAGAATACATTTTTCTCTGTACTGAGGAGAAGGAAGGGAAGGTTCTTCACACTTTATCAGGTTATTGCTGATAATAATTACACTTCTCAGACCAGAAAGAAGAACCATCAAGAAATCCTCACTCTGTTATGGGAGCTTACAGACGGGAAGTCAGGGACAAGTCATGTACATAGGGGAGCTTGAAAAAATTATCTATAAAAAGAAATCCATATAATAGTCACAATGGGGCACATTTATCAAGGCAGAATTCTGGCACAATTTGTGGCAAAAATAACATCTTACAAACTTTACGCTTTACTATATGGTTCAGACGCTTCTGTGCCTCGTCCAACAAAGGGACGTGGCCTCTGTAAAAGGGGCGTGGTTTATATGCGACAAAAAATGCGACATAATTTTGTCACAGTTTGTGGTGTAAAAGTAAGCCAACTTATAGGTGGTACAAACTTAGACTAGACAGTTCTAACCTGCACCAGATTTATCAACACTATGATAAATGAGGCGCATTGTAAGACTGTCTAGTCTAACTTTACACTAAGAGTTCGACACTATTGATAAATGTGCCCAAATATGTGAAAAAAACGAATTGCTGGTAGTGCCCCTTTAAGAACGTGTCATCAAAAATGACTCATTGTTTAACTCACATTTTTATGTTAAACACATTTTTTAAGAATTTTTGGTTATATTTTTAAAAAATTTTCCATATCACTTTCAATATTTTTAAAAAATTCTTAAGTCCTACAGTTTTCACTTTGGCCACTAAGCCTAATAATAGTCTAACACTTCCTGTTCTGTACAGAGAGATTCTCAGTTGTCTGCTCATTATCAGCACAAAGAGGGTGAAACTGAAAGAAGACAGCAGTGTGAATAGATAACACAGGATCCACCAGTCACAAGAGGAGATAGTCACAGTTCACCCTTTCACCTCCCTGCACAGTGATTTATTCCCAGGTCACAGAGCATGACTAGAAAACTCTCCTATAGAAGTGAATGGGACTGAGTCAGTCTTAAGGCTCCTATGTGCATGAAGCTACTGTAAAGCATCTCTCTGACTGCTGTAAAAGCAGTGCAAACATGGCCTAGTGGCCAAAGTGAAAACTTCAATAATTATTAAAAAATATAGAACGCGGTATGGAAAAAAAAAAATTCCTAAAAAAATTTGTTTAATATAAAAATGGGACTTAAACAATGACTCATTTTTTGATGACACATTCCCTTTAAGAGAATAGATGGTAAAATCTCCACATTGGGGATTCTCCTACCTTTAAGTGTTGGGCATTATGATCAATCCCTTCCCTCTCTTCTCTCTGTCTCCGCTCTTCTTGTTGGCAGATCTGCTCTAACGTGTGCCAGCTATCAGGATGGCCCAGGCTTGGTCGCAGCAGATTCTTCATTTCTTCCTGAAAGACAATGTATAACTAAAGGCCCCCCATACACATCGGACTCGAGTGAGCCGGACCCGATCAGTTTGGTGGGACCTCCTGACTTTCCCCAGAGGGATGATGTTGGGGCATATTGAATTTACACCCTTTTGTTTTCTGTACAGATAAGCCGCTGCCAGGAGATTGTGGTCATAGCTTTCTCTATTTTCTCCAGTGAGAAAACATGCACGCTCGGCCAAAGCAAGCGTCCATGTATCTGTCAGAATGAATGTTCGGCCAAGTGCTTGGGCATCACAACAGTTCAGATTGTATAGCATGAATGACTCTAGCTCGCTTCCTCTAAAGACTTCTGAGAGTAAGGGTATGTTCACACGGCATTTTGGGATACGAGTTTTGATCCGCGTTGGATCCGAAAATCGCATCCCAAAATGCAGCATCGATCGGATCCAACACGCAGCTGTGAGTTTGGCTGCAGCAGGATCTCACCCTATATTTTATTATAGGGCTCCTACTGCGTCTTTCGGACCAAGAATTGACATGTCAGTTCTTGGGACAGATCCGAAAGACGCAGTGAGACGCATCAGCGATCACTTGTCTGAACACTGATGCGTGCCTCATAGTAAAAACAATGTAAATCACACTGCTGTTTGTTACATACGTGTTTGGGTCCGTCCGGGGTCCGACAGATGGATCCAAACACATATCTAAAAGGGCATGTTCACACGGACCCAACACGCTGTGTGAACTAACCCTAAGGGCAAGTTCACACAGCGTGTCGAGTCCGTGTTCAATACGTTATTAGACGAATGTTTAGATCTATCGGACCCTAAATGGACCCAAACACGCATCTAGCAATGATCAGTGTGATTGCTTTCAATGTAAAACATGCATCAGCATCAGTCGAGTGATCACCGCTGCGTCTCACTGCGTCTTTCTGATCCGTCTTAAAAATTGTCATGTCAATTCTTGATCCGAAAGACGCAGCAGGAGTCCTATAATAAACTATAGGGTGCAATCCTGCTGCAGCCAACACGGATCCAAACACGCAGCGTTTTGGATCTGAATGACGCTGTGTTTTTGGATTTGATTTTCAGATCCAAAAACGCTGTGTGAACGTATCCAAAGTGACCCGTCACAACCATTGCTCTGGGCAGTTTTACATCAGTGTGTCATTGCTCTGTGATCTACCACTGAGCGTCAGGTTATCTACACAGTGACACTTGGGGCCACATGTATGAAAACTGTCTAGGTCTAAAACTCACTTTGTTGTCCATAGGAACCAATCAGAGCGCCCCTCTCATTTTTACAGAGCACTATATGAAATGAAAGGGGTGCGGTGATTGGTTGCTATATACAACAAAGTGAATTTTAGACCTAGACAGTTTTAATACATGTGGCCCTTGGTGGGGACAGAGCAGTGAAAATGTATATTTCTATTCATGCATATAGATGTTATAGGGGGTGAACCTCCAAGTCGCTGCATGAGAAATGTGTGGTCAAAATATCAGCTTTAAGGTTATCGACATGTTTTTATCGACTATTACATATATAACAGCATGAATATACAGCAAAGAATCCCAGCTAGAAGGAGGCAACTCCTCATAGAAGAATGGAAACAGTAATATCTATGGGAAACATATGAAAAGGGAGTACATAAGATACACCCATTATCTCTCCTTAGATTCTAAGCTCTCGAATAACGGTTATACTTTTGCTACCAGGCAAATAAAAAGAGCCTGATTAGATGGAAGTGGATCCTCAGGGGCAGGAGGTAATATCTGACCCAGGCTAAGAGTACACATGTATCAAAGAGAGTCAAGAGATCCGAGCACCCGTGAAATGCTTGACCTCTAGCTTTAGCTTATAGGCTAAAGTAATAGCTATATTAATGCTCCTTGCCACCAATGATTAACAACTAGATTAGACAAACCAAAATCATAATACACAATAAACTCTACTTTACGAAGATTAAAAACAATTTTCCACTTAGGAGCGCATAGGAATAAACCCTAGAGGTCACACCAAACCAAAAGACTCCTGCTTCTGGGGAAACACACCGACCTATCAGATATATTGTTTTGTTAAAATCTGTATCCTACTTTTATATCTAAACATGGATGTTGATCATGGCTTGCATGCCATAAGTATGGTTATAAATTATGGTTAAAATGTTTAATAAAAACACAGTTAATAAAAAAAAAAATATCAGCTCATCACTGTGTTTGGCTATTTTTGAAAATGGGGACGCCCGTCCATATCACTAAATTAGTCAATAAAGGTGTTTTCTCACTACAATGATTTGCTTCCAACATGCAGTGGAAGGTAAAGTAAGACTTTTTCTAAAGACATTGCTGTTTTGATATTGCCTGCTTAGGAGATAAGAAAGATTTTATCTGCTTTGAATGCACACAAATGTCTCTAAGTTTCCATACACATCTCCCTTCCTGATTAGACCGAGAGCAGGGAGTGACCTCACCATGGTTGCACAGAGCAGTCTTTATCTCATGCAATATTAACTTGCTTATTTTGATAAGCACTTGCTTTCACTCCTTGGAGCTCTGCAGCTTTGTTTTTCTACAGATTATGGGCATGTATGTAGGGGGCTGTGTCAGAAGTCTGGCGTCTTTTAAGCCCGAAAAACTGCCACAGCCCCGTTCCCTATATTTTCAACCAGTCGCACTCCAATATCACGCACATTACAGAGCATCCGCGGCACTTTGTAATGCGCCTGATTTCAGGGGGTGTGCTGGAGGCGGGGTGCACTACAATCATATGAAGCTACATATTTATAACTTCAGTACGGCAAATCCAGGCGCATTACTGCTGGAACAGGTAGAGCACTTTAAAAGTGGTTTACTTGCGCCAGAAGTGACACTAAGTAGTTAGAAAGCGCTAAATCTATGACCTGCAGTAGAACAGGTTCATAGATTCAGGTGCTTTCTACACTACTAATGCGTCCCAAAAAAATGGCACCTGGGCATCAAAAAATCATACATGTCGCCCTAACTCTCCTGCACTTATATAACCAGGCAGTGAAAGCCTGAAGCAGTGGAACCACCCACAGCCTGACTAGGAAGTGGGAGCCCAAGCTGTGGAACCACCCACAGCCTGACTAGGAAGTGGGAGCTCAAGCCGTGGAACCACCCACAGCCTAACTAGGAAGTGTGAGCCCGAAGCTGTGGAACCACCCACAGCCTGACTATGAAGTGGGAGCCTGAAGCTGTAGAACCACCCACAACCTGACTAGAAAGTGGGAGCCCAAGCTGTGGAACCACCCACAGCTTGACTAGGAAGTGCGAGCCCAAAGCTGTGGTACCACCCACAGCCTGATCAGGAAGACAGGAAGCCCGAAGCTGTGGACCCACCGACAGCCGACTAGGAAGTGGGAGCCCGAAGCTGTGGAACCACCCACAGCCTGACTAGGAAGTGCGAGCCTGAAGCTGTGGAACCACCCACAATCTGACTAGGAAGTGGGAGCCAGAAGCTTTGGAACCACCCACAGCCTGATTAGAAAGTGCGAGCCTGAAGCTGTAGAACCACCCACAGCCTGACTCGGAAGTGGGAGCCCGAAGCCGTGGAACCAACCACAGCCTGACTAGGAAGTGGGAGCCCGAAGCCGTGGAACCACCCACAGCCTGAATAGGAAGTGGGAGCCCGAAGCTATAGAACCACTCACAGTCTGACTAGGAAGTGGGAGCCCGAAGCTGTGGAACCACCCACAGCTTGACCTGGCAGTGAGAATCTGAAGTTGCCTGTGACTCTGTGATGGTGAGAAAATCCCTTTAACAGATATGTGCACAAAAAAAATAATTAGCTATGTATGTAAAAAGAAGATTCCGATCACCTTGGTCTGGTTCCCCTGGTTGATCACGTTCATGAAGATCGCTCGAGTCTTGTCAATGGAGTTTTCCATGGCGCTGAAGTTTTCATCCCTCAAGCTCTGTATTTTAAGCGGTGGAACGTGCCTCATCACCTTCTCCAGCTGCTCCAGCTGCTCCCGAAACTCTGGGATTACAGGATAAATTCATATTACTCCTTCCCATTAGAGGCGATCTTACGACTTCACTGGTGGTAACGTTACCCAGCACACAGTTATTGTGATACTCCAAGGCTTGTTTCTCATACGATTGAAGCTCAGGACCAAAGTATCGGCGCAGTCTTCAAATGCTTCCTGCATCAGGTCCGGCCGGGTGACGGGGCGCCGCTCCTTCTTCTTATAGAATTCCTATAACATGGATGATAATCAGGTGCGAGTCCCAACTCTGGCCCCCGAATCCCTCCGTGCAGACTGGAGAGTCGGTCACGTTTGTGCATAACTCTCTATTCTGCTCTATGGAAGTTTCAAGCAGAGCTGAATGCACCGCTCGGCTGTACTCGAAAATCCCATAGAATAGAATGGAGACTGACTGCGCAAGCGCGACCAACTCTCCAGCTGGCGCTGCGAGTGGCGAACATGTTTCCCACTCGTAGTAAAACCCCTTTAACAACCACCCGCTGTCTTTTGATGTTACTACAGACATCGGGGTTTGCGGCGCCCGGCGCCGCAGCAGCGCTGGGATCAGGGCTGTGCTTCACTTCCCTCCGCTCCCTGGCGCTTGACCCTTTGATTGCCGTAGTTCGTGACCGCAGCGTAATCAAAGGGCTTTCCCCAACTCTGTCGGGTGATCGGGACAACAGGTGACCCTATAGAGCCCAGGGAACGGCAGCTCAGTCCGACCTGGGCACCTACAGTAGCCCCAGGACTGTCTGTGTAACGAGCCAGCGATCAGGGAATACTGTGTGCTGCCCTTGACTGCTGCCTGTGTCATACTGACCCAGATTATAATGTATTAGCATATATGAATATGCTAATACATTACCAGGTGTAAAAAAAAAAAAAATGTAAAACAGTTATCCCTTCATGGGATTTAAAAAAAAAGTAAAAAAGTGTAGAAAAAAATAAATAATAAAATAAAAATAAATATTAAATAAAATAATAAAATATATTATATATAAAACATATTATATATAATAAAAAAAAATAATTGTGCCTACGTTATACATACAAAAAAATCCACACATATTAGGTATCCACACGACTGTAATAACATGTAGAATTAAACGAGCTATTTATTAAGTGTGAATTGTGAATGGTGTAAAAAAAAAAATAAAAAAATAAAAAAATTTTAAGTAGCGCATACTTCTAAAATACCTGGCGTTTTGCGGAGCGTACAGTAGGCGCCGCAATTCGCCATGTGAACATGCCCTAAGGATCACGAGCTGCTGCTCACACCCGATCTTACCTCTGCTAAATACAGCAAGTGATCGTTGCTCTCCCACAAAATAGAAGTCAGGATTCCCTTGAAGTTGCTGCAATGAATCAAAAAGACAAATCAGTTTAATATATTGCACACTTTGCAATCAAAGAAACGCCTTCATAAATGATGATATTGTGACTAGTTTATGAGAGTCTGGGGCAATAAACAGAAGTCAACAGCATATAAATGCAAAATATACAAGGGCGTGCGCCACGCTGGACTTGAGCCAAAGTCAATATAATTATACAGAATAAGGCAGCACCTCCATGTCAAATAAATGCTCCGTTATCCACTCAAAAAAGAACGATGGTGAATAAAGACGATTCATTTCCCATTAGAAACATAGAATGGTTGATGACAAGCTTTGTACAGCGCTGCAGAATATGTCTGAGCTATATAAGAGCCTATAGAACTGGGTGTAGCTTAAAGGAGTTGTCTCACTACATTGATTCATCCTGTTTTCTTTGTTTCATTTTGAATTTAGGGGCGTGTCTACTGGCTTCTACTAGGCTGCAGTAGAAACCAGGTCTGTAGCTATAGCAACCAGTGCTGGCAGTCTATCAGGAGAGAGAGAACAGGTCTGTAGCCATAGCGACCAGCACTGGCAGTCTATCAGGAGAGATTGAACAGGTCTGTAGCTATAGCAAACAGTGCTGGCAGCCTATCATGAGAGATTGAACAGGTCTGTAGCTATAGCGACCAGCATTGCCAGCCTATCAGGAGAAATAGAACATGTCTGTAGCTATAGCGACCAGTGCTGGCAGCCTATTAGGAGAGATTGAACAGGTCTGTAGCTAGAGCGAACCAGCACTGGCAGCCTATCTGGAGAGATCGAACAGGTCTGTAGCTATAGCAACCAGTGCTGGCAGCCTATCTGGAGAGATCGAACAGGTCTGTAGCTATAGCAACCAGTGCTGGCAGCCTATCAGGAGAGATAGAACAGGTCTGTAGCTATAGCGCCAAGTGCTGCCAGCCTATCAGGAGAGATCAAACAGGTCTGTAGCTATAGTGACCTGAGGAGCTGATGCAGCCCATACAAGAGGGGATATCTAGGAATAGGTAGGACACTGTTAATGGATACATATTTTAATGTGACTTGTTTTTGCAAGATCTTTAACATAAAAGGCAGCGACCCCTGCAGTGAGACGACACCGTTAAGACAGAACCTTGGGGTAACAAAACAGTTTTGCAGAGTGTTTATCTTACTCCGATTCCTCTTTCTTTTCTCCAAAAACCTGGAATTTCTTGTCAAACCTCGTGGGCTTCACCAGCTTCCGAAGACTACGAAAGAGAAAAAGATTGTTACAAAAAATGAGTTGAAATACTTCTAGCTGAGACGTTGAAGCCAAACATGGAAGATCTTTTCTGCTAGATGCCAGCGAGACCCGATGATGCTGAATAAGCCTGGCTATTAAAGGGATGCTCAGGCTTTTTTTTTTTTTACTAAATTTGGCTCAGTCTGTGTGTAACTGTGGATATAAACTTTATGAATGTGTTTTTCTGTGCATTTTAAACATGTTTTTACTGCAATGTGTATGGCAGTAAGTGAAGCCATCCCTTACTGCTGCATACACTATAGCAGCGCTGGCCTCCTGACTTATGTGCATGCGAGGCTAGTCAGCAGGGCAGCCGACGCTTCCACGCTGTAGTAACCTACAGCCTTTCCGAACAAAACGTCACATTATATAGAGTATTGCGAGGTTTGTTCTTAGAGGGCTGTGGGTGGCTACACTATAGCAGTGCCAGCCTTCTGACTAGCACACATGTGCACTAGTCAGCAGCCCAGCCGGCTCTGCTATAGTGTATGCAGCAGTATTGGATGAGGTTTCAAACGTCATCCCTTATCTCATTGTCTGCAAATGAGTGGTGGCCAACCTACTACTTAGAGGGGTTGTCTCGTTCCAGCATTTGGCAGCCGTTTATGCTGGTTGCCAAGCAGAGCTTGTGAAATGGAGGGGGCGTGTCTCTACTCCCTGCATGGAGTATCTTCCCTTTCTGCAGAAAGATCCCCCTGCGCGTTCCCATCCACGACCTGTTCACTACATCCACTTAGCCTGCGTGTTCTCGTTCGGAGTGAGACAGGACACTCAGCCGACAGCCAGTAATACTTAACCTGGGCGTAACCCGACCCTGGGCTCAAACATGGTTGCTAAGCCCAAATAAAGCAGCCCGTTCTCTTAAACCATAGCACTTTGCTAATGGTAACCAAGGACGGACAGGCTTGGATTTTTGGTCCTCTCATTTTAAATTATGATCTTTGTAGGGGGAATATCTCTCCTTGGGGAGAGCACCATTAAGGTGTGTAGAGTTTTGAATTGCCTTTTTGCCCTCTACTAAGCATCCGCATATCATATATATATTCTTTAAAGAGGTTGTCTCACTACCTACATTGATGGGGTATCGCTAGGATATGCCATCGTTGTCCGTTAGGTTTGGGTCCACCTCTGGGCCCTGCCCCTATCTCCTAAAAGAGCCCCAAAACCTCTCTGTTCTGAACGGAAAAGTGGTCGCAACTCTCCCACAGACTTTAATTGGAGTTCTGAGTTTAGCCGAATGGTGATGCTCGGCTGTTCTCAGAACTCCCTTTCATTTCTATGGGACAGTCCCGACCTGCTCCACATTCAGAATGTTTCGGGGCTTGTTTAGGAGATAGGTGCGGGTCCCAGAGGTGGGACCTGCACTTATCAGAGACTGATGGCAGATCCTAGCGTCATTGTCAATAGTGAGACAACCCCTTTAATGGGAGGGATGGCTGATGTGGGCCTTGACTCCTCCAGGGGCTGTATGCCATGTTTAATATCCTGTGTGCCATTTTTATGACAGATGGTTCGCTACAAATGTACATTTAGGGTATGTTCACAAGGGCAAATTTCGTATTTGCGCTCTAATACGAGCGAGATGGGTGCCGAAATTACGGTAATCCATAGTTCTCATAGAGAACTATGGATTACGCCTTGTCCCCCCCGCGTGTACAATACGATCGTATTGTATGCGCGGGGAGATAAGTGACATGTTAATTACTTGCAGCGAATACGCGCCGCGAGTAATGCATGTCAATGGGGCTGGCAGGCTGCCGGGCCCCTGTGCCTCGGAAGTACGCACGTATCAGCGCGACTCCCAAAGCACCCGGTGTAATTGCAGCTGTACTGTACGCGCCGCAATTACGCCGTGTGAACATAGCCTTACTCTCCATTATCTAGATATGGAAATGCAATGTTTCTCTATTCTGTGTACAAATAATAGAGGGGTATGCGTGTATATTGTAGGTTACTTTATGACACAATACCTGGGAGACGTAAATTTGGCCGGGACATTTTCTCCTTCGTTAGAGCCGGCTTTCTTTTTCTTTCCACTACTGGGCTTTAATGGAGGATGCGGCGCGATGGTCGGACTCTGATGAGACACTGGAACACAAAACCATTGATCCCACCGAGATACATTACAATGTCCAGAGCGCAGTATAAGGAGATGGTCCCACACTGCACATGTGGCCAATGAGCGCATCATTTTGCATGTAAAGTATTACCAGAAAAATAGTGCAGTCATTGGTCACTATCTGTGGATGCAATTTCGTCAGCTGCAATGTGGGACAGTTTCCTAATGGATTCTGAGATTCCTTCCACTTCCACAGATTATAGGACGGTCACTGACTTTGTTTGCAACAACATGAGGTTTTTCCATTGGTTCTTTGACCCATTAGTGCTGAAGCTATCTGCTCTAATACTACTGTCCTGTGTGGTTCTTTACCTGCTACAGGAGACTGCCCTGGATTCCCTTTTTCATGCTCTTGATCGGCCGCTCCATTTATTTTTTGAGCCCTGGAAAAGAAATAAATACATATTTAACCTATCTTTTCTGTTTTTGTTTAGAAATTTAAGGGTATGTTCACACGGTGTTTTGCAGCGCGTACAGTACGCACCGCAATACATCGTGCGTCTCGGGAGCTTGCGGTTTCTCCCAAGGTGCGGGAGGGTCGGCCGGTCGCCAGCCCCATTGACATGCATTACATAACATGTCACTTATCTCCCCATGCGTACAGTACAGTACGAGGCGTAATTCATAATTCTCTATGAGAGCAATGGATTACCGTAATTATGGGGCGTATTAAGCGCAGTACTCCACGAAATACGCGGCGAAATGCTCCCCAAAATAAGCCGTGTGAACATAACCTAAGGGTTAAAGAACCACTCTCAAACATGTCAGCAAAGGTAAATTTGGCTTCCTTTCAGAGTTGGAGCAGTTCGTATCTGCTGTTTGTTTGCACAAGTTGTAGACCTACCCTCAGCCTGATCAGGAAATGGTAGTCTGAAGCTGTAGAGCCACCCACAGCCTGAACAGGACGTGGGCGCCTGAAGCTGCAGAACCGCCCACAGCCTGAACAGTAAGTGGGAGCCTGAAGCTGTAGAACCACCCACAGCCAGACAAGGACATTGGAGTATGAAGCTGTAGAACTACCCACAACCTGAAAAGGAAGTGGCAGTCTGAAGCTGTAGAACCACCCACAGCCTGAACAGGACGGGAGAGCCTGAAGCTGTAGAACCGCCCACAGCCTGAACAGGAAGTCAGGAGCCAGAAGCTGTAGAACCGCCCACAGCCTGAACAGAAAGTGGGTGCCTGAAGCTGTAGAACCGCCCATAGCCTGAACAGGAAGTGGGAGCCTGAAGCTGTAGAGCTGCCCACAGCCTGAACAGGAAGTGGGAGCCTGAAGCTGTAGACCTGCCCACAACCTGAATAGGAAGTGGGAGCCTAAAGTTACAGGCCTCTCCACATCCTGAACAGATAGTGGGAGCCTGAAGCTGTAGAACCACCCACAACCTGAACAGGAAGTGGGAGGCTGAGGCCAGCTGTGAATAGCCTGATGAGAAAACCTTTTTTAAAGGATTTGTCCACCTCATAAGAAAATTAAAGAAGCAAAAAAAAACCTATACTTGCCTTCCTCCCGTCTCTGATTGCAGCATCATGTCTTCCCTGTCTGCTGTTCACATGTTTCCACTTCCAAACGGGAACATCATTGCAGCAGCCGCTGTCCGGCTGCAT
>JAODAL010058038.1:0-22324 GCA_025379985.1 Phyllomedusa bahiana | reverse complement strand
TGGGGGCCCCTCCCTGGTAACAATGGGGGCACCTCCCGGCTAACACTGGGGGCACTACCTGGCAACAAAGGGGGGCATTACGGCTAAAAATTTGGCTCAAATGGCTACAGGGGGGGCATTATTGGTACAAGGGGGCATCTACCGGCCTGAAGGGGCAACCTGGTTTAGGGGGGGCTATCCCGGCTTAAGGGCATTACCTGGCTTTTTTCCCAAAAAGCCGTTATGCAGTTGGTGGAGTGGGTGTGGTTTTTTTGAAGGGGGTGGCATACGGAAAGATGGGCTTTTGTTTCCATGAAAATTTTTTTTTTTTTTCCGCGGGCGCTACGGCGCCCCCCCTGAATTCCTTTTTTCATTTTAAAAAATTTTGGCAATATGTATATCTCTTCTATGGTCGGGGAAAAGAGCTTTATCTACTTATATATGTGAGGGGAGAATTATCTATTTATTGTGGGGGAGCTATAATTTACCTAATACATGGAAAGGGCCCTATGAGCTCCAATTTTATATATGTGCTGGGGGAAATATACCCTACCATTTGTGTGCTGGGGGATAAAACCTCCCTATATACCTTAGAGGCCCTAAAAAATCCCTATAAACCGCTGGGGGCCCCGAAAACTCCCCCATATACCGTGGGGGATCCTTTAAACCTGCTATATACTGCTTTGGGCTGTAAAACACACATCACCTACTGGGAGACATATAAAGTTATTTTCCACCACGGGGGGACGTATAAATTACTGGGGGCCCCCTATTCCCTTCATGGGGGCCCTTTAATTTATGCGTTGGAAGTCGCTAATAGTCGTTAAGGGTTTTTAAAGGTCTTAAGAAAGTCATTTTGATAAGAGTTAGCAATGATCCGCGGACTCCAGTGGTTTTAACCCAGTTGTTAAGGGCTCAATCGTTGAAAAAGAGTTTGCAATTTGACTCCGGGGTACTATATAAGTCCGGATGCGACGCGGGCAGTTCACATCCTCTCTCTGGCCGTGAAAAAAGCTGTCCGTAGTCTGCTAGATCTCACAAAAAAAGAAAGCCTTTTAAAAACCGATTTTTCGGGGGGGTCACACTTTTCTCGAGAGCTTCTTTCCGTTCTAATTTTATTTTGTGGGGTTCGGAATTGAAGTCCAGTGTGCGTCCAATTAAACTGTAAAATTTTTAATGCTATTGGTCTTTCTGAAGCTCGTTAAATATCCAAGGGTTATCAAACCCTTTTTTTGCTGTAGTTTTCGTTAAAAAAAAGCGTTTTTAAAAACAACATACATTTAAATTTTTGGCGCTCTTTCTTTTGCGCAATTTTATACCCAAGGGGGTTTTTAATTAAGCGTGTTTTTTGTATTGTAGTCAGAAAAAAAAACTGTGTTTTTAAAACGCCAAAGAAGAAAATTTTTCCTGTAGCAAAATTTATACCCGAAGGTTAATTAAAGGGGTTTTATCGTTACAAAGATCATTTTTGATTAGGGGGGACAGTAAAAAAAAAACATTTTGAAATTTGGGTTGCTTACCTCTGTCACTTGGTTTAGCGATATCAGCTTCGCTGTAAATCTGTCTTCTTTTCTGTTGTTGCTGGTCAGAACCCCCCTGGTCGATTCCTGTGCCCTAGAACCCCCCCTGCACTGGGTTTGGGGTGGCGACATTTCATTCAGCCTTTTGGGGTTTTATCCCCCTAGAAGGGAAAACGTCATGGCCCCAGCCCCCTGCGCTGTGATGGTGCCTGCAACTCTGGTTTACTCCCTCTGAGCTGTTAAAATGATAGTAAAACCAGAGTTTGGCTCTATGTCTTCTAGCTTAGGGGGAAGGATCTGGGAAAAATTATCCCCCTTTTTAAAGGGGCTTTTGCAAGAGGTTGATTCACTCTCACAGGTCCAGCCCTTATGCTGTACTTTGAAAAGAGGGCTTTTTTTCCCCTCAAATTTAATGCAAGCCCCCCCCTTCTTTGACGTCTCACCTTTGTGTAAAACTAAGGGATTAAAACATGTGTCTGTATGCAGTGCTAGGTGATCGCTTGGCAAGACAGAGGTTGGGAGTTTAAGTCCCGTTTTTTTTTTTTTTTCTTTTATAATTGTACACATATGTAAAGATTGAAAATATATGTGTAGAATCTATAATTTTTATAATTTCCCCACACCACCAGAAAGCTCCCCTATATGGGTGTCCCACCCTCACAGTCACCCCAAGCACTTCTAACATATGTGATAAATGATTTTACTCCGGGGTGAGAATGATTAGGGGGCTATGTAGTGTATATATATCATTTAGAGATTGCATATAATTTTAGGTCTTTAAATATGTGTAGAATTTAGTGGGGGGGGGGGGGGAAATTCCCCTGTGAGGGGTAAAACCCAAAAACCCCTTCGTTGAAAAAACAAAACACTCTACCGTTACCCGAGCCCAAGTCAGTTACGGTTTTGGAGAGGTTCTTTCAAAAAGTGATTTGCTTCTCCCCCCCACGTTTTACTCATTTTCACTGACGAAGCAGAGTTTTTACGAAGCTGCATTTGCCTTGTATTTGGTAAAGGTCTCTGCCTGTTGTCGTACAATTTGGTTGAATACCAACTAGAACAAAATTTAAGTGTGGCTTCGTGTTTTTAAAAAAGAGATATATAGATATAATGGGTGTTGCGCAGTTTGGGGACCCTCAAGGCTGCAGACATAAGATGCGGGGAGGCTACAGAGCTTTATATCAGACAACCTCTGCATCCCTGTTTAAACAAAAATGTTTATGTCACAGTTCTTCAGTGAGGGGGACAGCCTCGTGGGAGGGGGGACCGCCTGCTGAGAGGAAGAACTGCCCTGGGGTTTCAAAATTCCAATCTGGAAAATTTGCAGAAAGCCGGCAGTAAACGATAAATCCCCTTTTTAAGGGTTTTTGCTTTTGTATCCCTATAAAAAAATGTGTTTTTCAACGCCAAAGACAAATTTTTTCCCGGTATTTCATAGCACAATTTTATATCGAAGGTTTAAAATTAATGTGTTTCTGTTTTTTA
This sequence comes from Phyllomedusa bahiana, assembly GCA_025379985.1. Classification (NCBI taxonomy): domain Eukaryota; kingdom Metazoa; phylum Chordata; class Amphibia; order Anura; family Hylidae; genus Phyllomedusa; species Phyllomedusa bahiana. Next base: position 19,343 of record JAODAL010058038.1, on the reverse strand, counting down.
GTCAGTAAAAAACAGGCTTTTAAAACGCCCCCTTTAGTTAATTTTTGGGGGGTGCCCCTTTCTTTTGCGCAATTTTTATCCCAAGGGGTTTTTAAGCGTGTTTGTTTCTATTGTGTCAGTAAAGAAATGGTGTTTTTCAACGCAAAGACGAAATTTTTTCCCGGTGATTTCTGTAGATAAGTAAAAGGGGGTGAACGGGGATAGGGGTAGTGGACCCATGGGCCCCTGCGGGCTTGCTCCGAGGGGGGGGGTTAACTAAGTGGCCATCGGCAGTGCATCTTACAGAGCCTTTTAGGAAGGTTGATGACCTCAACAGCCACCCGGTGTCCTCAGAAACAGTCCCCCGCGTGGCACTGACCAAAACGGCAGAAGGCCAAAAAACTAGGGACAAAAAGGATAAGGGACCAAGATAAAAGCAGATAAAGAAATATGTGCAGGTACGAACAAACAGACAGGGGCAGGCTAAGGATGCCAAAAAGGAAAGTTAAACAGAAGCCAAAGGTACAAAAAAAGACTGATGGAAAACAACACCCAGAAAAGATGAGATAAAAGGGTAGGGCTCGGCAAGGGAACAAGGGATGACAGGGGGACAAAAAACAGGCAGAGAAAAAAAGGGAAGGAAATCACAGAGTGGAAACAGGGAAGCAGAAACAAGCTAGGAATAGGATAACATGGGAACGAAGCTCACAGCAAAGGTGCAGACAGACCCCCTGGAAAGCAAAATGGGACAACCAAAATAGAGAATACCACAAGGGGCACAAACAAGAAGCCAATACACAGGAACAACAGGGGTACCCAAAAGCCAACTGACAAAAGACACAAAAACAAAAAAAAACAAGGATCAGGCAGGGGTGTGGGGGGGGGGCGGCGGCTTATAAACCCAAGGTGGAAGGGGATTGGCAGAGGAAGCCCAACCCCGTGCACACTGTGGAATAAAGGAAGGGGAAGTTTGTGGCCGCCACCCTCTATAGAGACAGGGAATCAGGGCAGCAGCCAAGATGGAGGAGCAGCATAGCCAGCATGAGAAAGCTGCACAGCAATCACAGGTGAGTAAGCAGCGGCTACAGGAGTGCTCACAGCGACACTGCAACAGGAACCAGATCTGCGATAGCAACATAGGTATGACTGCGGTTCGCAGCAGAGGCCACAGAGTAAGGACAGGAACGTGGCACGGACCGTGACACATAATTTATATCCAAAGGTTCATTAAGCGTGTTTCTGCTTTTTTAGTCCGTAAAATACACGGCGTTTTAACACGCCTCGTCCCAGTTAATTTTTTACTGCTCATTTCTTTTGTGCAATTTATATCCAAGGGTTACCCAAGCCTGTTAGTGGGTTCATTTGGAGTCAAATACAGGGTGTGTATTTATCATATACAGATATCTTCATTAAACAGAGTCTGTACATTTTTAAACAAACAGTATGTCCGACAGAGAGGTGGCAGGCTCTTCACATGCGAGTGGCAGTGGCACAAACATTCCTGGAGCAGGCACAGGTCGCAGCACAGTAAGGGGATGTTGGCAGCAGGGATCACTCGGTGAGGCCAGAACTGCCGGTGTCATCTAGCGGCCGTGTGTTGCCCAAACACCAAGGGTTCTTGATTGGTTGACTAGGTCTTTCCACTTCCTCCCAGATGACATCTGACAACCCCAGCCAAGAGTCGGTGGGAACGTCAGACACAACCCTTAGTTGGCATGAGCCGGGAGCGGGTCAGCAGCCCTCACTTGTCCTCAACCCGCCTCTGTCCCATCCGGTTCCCTCAGCCAGAGATCTACTATGTGGTCTGGGGTCAGCGCCACTATACAGCGAGGATGAGAAATTTGAGGAGGACAGTCAGCAGCTACTTGGCAGAAAAGAAATGGGGCCAATATCCTCTGATTCTTGCAGTAGGCGGCAAAGTAGAGATGTGGAGAATGGCATGGGAGGTCATGTTGTGAGGGGTTAGCCTCTGCATACCAAGACCGTTGAGGAGAACAGCAGTGAAGTCAAACAATAATCGATGTTCATGTAGCTGACTGCACTTGGGAGCCGGGTGAAGCAAGGGTCAAGGAGCAATCGTCAGGAGAAGAGGGCGTCAGCTTACGTGTCAGGCAGCGGCGCAGCCAGCAAGTGGGTAGTGTGGCCGTGAGTACAGCAGGGTAGCAGCCCCGTGCGAGGTTGGGGCAACAGGCCACAGTGTAGAAACCCGCTTCGCAGGTACAAGAAAGTAGCGGCACAGGGGCTCAAGCGAGGCAGTGGCGGTAGAAGTAACTCAGTGCTGAGCGTTGGCGGTAAAATCAGCTACTCGACAGTGTGGCAGTTCTTTGCTAAGACCGGAAGGAGGGCCGAATATGGGTATATGAAGAATCTGTGGGCAGAAAGTGAAGCGTGGCCAGGGAGCTTAAGTTGGCAGCACGGCCCTGCGTCAACACATGCAGCGTCACCATCCGGTGGCCTGGGAGAAACGAGGCTCAGATGTGGTGGCCCATCCTTGCCGCCGCAGCAGCAGCACACCCAGTGGTACGCATGCCATTGCAGCCAGTCAAGGCTCCACCACCTCTGAGGAAGGGAGCTGTTTCTCTTTGCCATCATCTCCCGATCCAGATGCTGCCGAGGTGGAGAGTTCCAAGCCGTAATTTCTTTTCCAAAAAGGCAGTACACCCCCTTCAAAATAGTAGAACAAAGGTGGGCCGCCTTGAGCTTATCGTTTTTTCCCAAAGGTGCGTGAGGTGGAGCTTAACTACGGTAAGGCAAGTAAAATTCCTTTAGGGCCCCACTGGGGTGTGCTTCCCTGCCGCCACACAAAAACTTGGACAGGAGATGCGCTTTTCCACCAGGGCAAACTGCGCCCGTGCCAAATACCGCCGCCTCCCCTCCTCCACCACCACCACCACCACCACCATCTCGCCTCCAAAAGTGCTGCCCCATCTTTAACACATTGGTTTGGGCAAAAAGCGGGTCACGCATTTACACCTGGCTTGCCTCGGGCCAAGCGAAGGGTCACACTAGGGGAGGAACTGTTTTTTCCGCGTCTTTTTTGAGAAGGGGGAATTTTTTTCGATGTGTGGGGCTTTCCTTTTGCCAACTGCAAATTGGAACCCATGGTAAAAGGAAAAAATGGGAGGAACATGGGTGTCCCCACGCCCCCGGAGGGTGAGGGCCCATGACCCTGCATGGCGTTTGTTAATCGGGTTGTAAAAAGGTTCCCTGAAGTCTTCACCGATCTTCGAAGATTCTTAAAATGGCCGGGAAAACGTGCATGCACTTATCCTTTCCCTACAAACCGGGCATACCTCCTCAAGTGCAGAGGGCCCGAGCATGCTGATTTGATGGCAGTGCACGAATATCACCATCGGCGGGGGATGACTTCTGGTTCTCCCCCTTTGGACCCTGCTACTGGCCAAAATGGGGGCCTTTTTCCCAGCTGCTGAAGGGGGACAAAACTCAAATACAAAGGGGAAAATCCTGTGTAGTCATTGGGCGGCCTAGTGGCATGTCCATCCTCTGACAGGTCTACCGGGGCGTTCCTCAGTGCTAAAATAACACTCCCGCGGTGCTGTGGGAAGGGGGGGGGGAGGGCATACCAGCTCCACAGCAGCAACCAAATTTGGGAGTCATGATGAGCAGCTTCCTTCCCCGCCTAGTGGGGGGGGCACTCGCCAGCAGTGCAGCAGGACCTGGAGCAGACCCTTAACCAACAGAGGGTGGTACTTGGACAGCCTCCCACCCCAGTAAAAAGATTGTGGACTACGGGGCAGCCAAACGGGGATGTGGGGGCCGCAACTTGCCGATTTGCAGTGGGAACTGTCCTGCCCGGCCAGTAATGTGGCTCAGAGCGGGTGTTCTTTTGCGGGGGGGGGCCATCATTACCCCAAGGTACCCGTTTCCACGGGAAATGGGAAACGACTGCCTTTTCGAGAATCGGCGTGGATCGGCCGGATTTCCACACCCCAAATCCCTTTTGGGTCGTTACATCACCCATGACGCCTCAAAAAGTTTCAGAAATGAGTCTGGATTCAAAACCTGCCTCAGCCACTTTTGTTTTGCCACCGCCGATGCCATACAATTTCTCCAGTTTTTCCTGCCGTCACCTCCATACCGTCTTGTGCCCCTCTGTGGCCTACTCCAGGGCAAAACGGGATTTTCCCGGGGGCCGCGGGGGGGCCCGCCGCAGGGCCGGCTTCGGACCTCGCCGAGGGGGCCCCCTGTTTCCCCCCGGTGGCCCGAGTCCCGGCCCGGGGCTGTGGCGCGTACAGGGGCCCCAATGGTGCATTTTCGACCGGGGGCCCCCGTGGCAGGGGGCGACAGGCCCCCCCCCCGCCACACGGCTGCACGGCCCGGGGCACCGACCCACCCTCAGCCTCCGGCCGCGCCTGCACCGTGCTTTCAGCAGCGGCCGGGCTCTTCTTATTGTTGTTCGTCCCCGTAGGCGCGGGGAGGTGCGCGATGTGAGCGTATCACGCACCCACTCCGCGCCCGACCTGCTCCGGCGGGGGTTCCGGGAAAAGGGGAGAAAGGGGGGGGGAAACATCAGGTAAATATTGTCTTTTTTTTTTTTTTTAAAACACTACCCTGTCTGCCTATATACTGCCCTGTCTGCCCATATACTGCACTGTCTCCGTATACCCGCCCTAACACCATATAAGCCCGTCTACCTATATATTCCCGTCTATCTATAATTCCCTGTCTCCCATATACTTCCCTGTCTGCCCAATGCCAGCCCGTTGCCCCATTTAGCCCTGTTACCCTTTTCGCCCTGCTGCCTATATACCATCCCTGTTGCCTATATGCTGCTCTGTCACCTTATCTGCCCTGTCTCCCCATAAATGCCCTGTCCCCTATATACCAGCCCCGTCCCTTTTTATCTGCCCCGTCTCCCAATACTGCCTTTTTATCTATATCTTCCCCGTCTGCCTATATACTTTCCCCCGTCTACCTATTTTTGTTCTACCTTTTACCGCCTGTCTGCCCAAATTTTCCAGCCCTGTTGCCTATATACCCCCCCCGTCTACCTATATACTGCCCCCGTCTACCTATTTACGCCCGCTGCCTATATCCGCCCTGTCTACCTATTTACTGCCCGTCTCCTATATACCAGGGCCCCTTTTACCCATTACCCCTGCTGCCTATATCCAGCCCTTCTACCTATTTTTCTGCCCCATCTACCTATAATGGCCCTGGGCTATTTAACGGCCACCTGCTATTACTGGCCCGCCTGCTTATATACTGGCCCTGCCGCTTTATACTGGCCCGCCTGGTACATCTGGCCTGCCTGGCTAATACTGGCCCTGCTTTCCCACATACTGGCCTGCCTGCCTAATACTGGGCCCCGCCTGCCTACATACTGGGCCCCTTACGCCACAACTGGCCCCAGCTGGCTAATTACTGGCCCACTGGCTAATTCTGGCCCTACCTGATTGTTACTGGGGGCGTCCTAGCTACCTGGGTGATTATGGGGCGCCTAGCTCCTGGCTAGTTATGGGGGGACCCCAGCTACTGGTAGTTACTGGGGGCAGCCCCAGCTACCTGGGGTAGTTACTGGGGACAGCCCCAGCACCTTTAGTTCTGGGAGCCCCCGCTCTGGCTATTACGGGGGGGCCCCAGCTACCTGGTAGTTATGGGGGCGCCTCAGCTACTGGCTAGTTTTTGGGGTCAGTCCCCGCTACCTGGGTAGTTATGGGGTCAGTCCCAAACTACCTGGGTATATGGGGCAGCCCCAGCACATGGGGTATTATGGGGGCAGCCCCAGCTACGGCATTACTGGGGCAGCCTCAGCTACCTGGCTATTTTCGGGGGCAGCCCAGTACCTGCTAGTTACTGGGGGCAGCCCAGCTACCCGGCTAATTACAGGGGTAGGCCCCCGTCTCCTACCAAATTAAAGGAGGAAGGCCTGTTTTTTCTTCCCAAATGGGGGTCTACCCATTTTAAAGCCACTTATCTGGCCATTTTTTTTTAATTTTTCCAATTTTTCGTGTCAAAATCGCGTTTGGGGGAAATTGAAGGAAAATGCTGGGAAAAAAGGGAGTCTAAAAATGTATTTGTGGTAAAATTTTACGGGATGAGTAGTGACCCCCCAGAAAAAGCACGCTGTGTACTGGACGGAGAAAAAAGGGAAGGGAAAGATCATCAGAGAAGACATCTTGGAGGTTGGGCCAATGGAGAAGAAAAGGAGAAGAAAAAACTCCCATCAGAGATGAGTTCCTGTGAGTCCCGCTGTCGGGGGGATTTTTTTTTCTGGTTGAAACCAGTGCTGTATTCATGTGATGGTGACCTGAACCCCGGTGATGTATTGGTGGGTTGTGGGTTTTGCTGGTGCTTATGTAGTGTCAGTGTGGGCTTTTCCCTGTCACGGACGCCCCTGCGCCCAAAAGTCCCCGGGGCGCAGGTGCGCCCGTGCTCCTGTTCCAGCGGGCCCCTCCCCCGGGCGGGCACGGGGTCCCCTCGTGCCCCCGGCCCTGTCAGCGTTTTTATTACCCGGCCGCGCTCCTGTTTTCTGGCCCGTCTCCCGGGGGTGGGTCTGCCCCAGGGGTGCACGCGCGCCAGAGTTTTTAATTTAAAGGGGGGAGTGCGGGTAAATTGGGCATTGCCAGGAACTGCTCCCTTTTTTTTTCCCCCTCTTTCCCGGCGGCCCCGCCGGATCCCTTTTTGTTGTTCCTTAGGAGAAAGCTGTCTAGGAGTTCCCGTTTGCCTTACCGTGTACCCACCGTCTGCCTCGTTTTTCCGTCTCGAACCAGAGCCGCCTGTCCTGACCTCCTGGTGTCTACGTCTAGAACCTGAGCCCCCTGCCCTGCCTCCTGCGTGTTCCCCCTTACAAACCTGCCTGCCCTTCCTGGACCTCGTAACCCTTGGCCCCCACCGCAGGCAACCTCGCCAGTGGTTGTGACCGGTGGACTCCCCCAGCAAACCATCCCGCTTTGCGGCGGGGTCTGGTGAATACCGGGGCCCATTAATTTTCCCCTCCCTGGTGTGGGCTTTGCCATCGCCTGCGGTGGTCCGGGATCCCCCTCCGACGTTCAGTAGGATCCCATGGGATTCCCCCCAAGGTGCCGTTCCCCCCTGGCGGATCTAAGACCGTTGTTGCCCCCCAATCACAGCACCGGGCAAAGCACAGCAATTTACCCATTTTTTCTACCATGTTCAGCAACTCGTCCCCGGGCCCCCAGCAGCAATTTTTCCCCCCGCCCCCCCCCCCCCCCTCCAGGGGTTTTTTTTCCTGCTCCTAGGGTTTTCCTGTGGTCCTGAGGGGCCCCCCAAGTTTAACCTTCGCCCCTTTTTTTCTAAGTTCGACGGGGACCGGAAAAATTTTGCGGGGGGTTCATCCCCCCAAAGGAAAAAGCACGTGGAGTGATGGCGGGTTTCATTTCCTGTTAAACCGTGCAAAGGGTTGGCGTTCGTGGCCCCACCTCCTCGGGGGGGGCCCCCTGGAAATGGGTTTCCCCCCATGGGACAAAAAACGCCCCCAGTGAAGGGGAAAATTCTACAGTCTTTCCTTTGGGAGTTCCGCAACGTCTTGAGGAACCATTTTCGTGCATCCTCCGCTGGGGGACAGCCCTCCTAAACCTCCATCGGGGGGGACCGTCAAAAGGAGACTACCCCGGTAAAATTTTCCGACTCGGGGCCTCCTGAACTATCATGGAACGAGGCCGCTCTGTGTGCTCCCTTCAAGAAAGGGCCTCAAGCCGAGAAAAAAGGACTTCTTGGGGCCCTAGGGGACCTCCCTCTTCCCTCATGCCCTGTCCGGTTAGCGACCCACATCGATGTACGCTTCATTAACGGGGGGGAAGGGGGTTTTCAGAAGACCCCAAAGTCCGCCCAACCTCCCCGGGTTTCCTTCCGGGGCACCGGTTTTTTTCCAGGGGCCCCCTGCCCACACCCCGCCAAACACCCCCAAACCCGACCCCATGCAAAAATTGATCGGGCTCGCCTCTCTAAAGCAAAAAGGTTGGTCCAGCGGGGCAAAGGAACTTGTGCCTCTATTGTGGCACCCCCCAAAAGCATTTTCGGAGGAATTGACGGGTTTCACTTTCCCAATTTCCCGGGTTTTTAGGGAAACCTCGGGCTCTGCCGGGAACTTCTTTCCACCAGGGGCTAGTAAGAAGCTTTTAGGCTTCCGGTGGCGCCTGGGGGCCCAAATTGTCATTCACCCGTCATTGGGGAGCTCCCTTACCCGACCCATCCATTTGGTCACCAAGCCCTTTTACCCCCAAGGGGGGGGGGGCCCTGAAAAAGGAAAAAATTCCCCTTCTATGTTTTTCCCTCGCCCCTCGTGGCGTTTCCCTTCCGGGGGACTCCCATGGTGGGGCCTCCACTCTCCTTTCCGGACGGGTTTTTACTGGGAGGGGTTAAAATTCTTTGGGGGGTTTCTCAACTGTCGGGGCGTTTTTTGGGTGGCCCTTCCCCGGTTTTTCCCCTTGCTCCCCCAACCCCCTTCCCAAGGGGGGCCCCTTTTCCCCCGGGCGGGCCCCCCCGGGAATATTTTGGAGTACTCCGTTGTTCTCGGGAGAATTGTCAGGGGATGCTCCTGCGACCACGGTCCCCGGGTCCCCAGGGCGCCCGTCCCCCTCCCTCCCAGGGGGCCCCCCTTTTCCCGCACTTCGGGTTCGGGGTCCGCTGGGTGCCCCGGTCCCTGGGGGGTCCACTTCCCCGGGGCCCACGCTCCTGTTTCACCCTTTTTCCCCCAGACCCGGCGGGGGCCCTCCCCCCCTAGGGGGGTGCGCGCCCGGGCTCTTTGGGGATTTAAAGGGGCAAGTGCCCAAAAAAATTTGGGCTCATTGGGGCCACTGCTCCTTTTTTGGGCCGGGCCTCTTCCTCCCGGGGCCCTCCCCGGGTTCCTTGGGTATTTCCCCCGGGGGGTGAAAGTGTTCCAAGGTTCCGGGTCTTCCCTTTTTCCGGGTCCGGGACTCTCCTTCCCTTTTTTCCTTCTTTAAACCCTTGGGCCGCCTGCCCTGACCCCCTGCTTTTCTACCGTTTTCAAACCCAAAGAGCCCCTGTCCTGACCTCCTGCCTTTCCACGACCACGGGGCCTGCCTGCCTTTTACTGTACCTCGCCCCCTTTTGGCCCGCCCCCCGCAGGCAACCCCCCCCCCCCCCGCCGTGGTATTTGCCCTGGGGGATCCCGCCGCACCCCAAGACCATCCCGTTTTGCGGGGGGCTCTGGGAATGGGGGGTTCCCACTTAAAATTTCCACCCCTGGTGGGGGTTTAAGCCACCCGCCTGGGGTTTGGCCCCAGGGGATCCAAACCTCCGGGACCGAAAACAGTGGGGCCCGGCCATAGATCCCCCAATTTTTCCCTTGCCAAGTTTTTCCCAACATCACCACCATCGGGGGTTAAAAAGTAACACAACAGTTCGCGCAGAAAGCCCCAGCACTTGAGAAATTTTCCTCCTTTGGTCAGCAGCTTATCACCGCCAGCAGCCCCCGCCCCCGGGTTTCCTTTTCGTTGTTCCTGCCTCAAGGTTCCCACGGCGCTGGGGGGCCTCAACCCTTGGGCTGCCCCGCCCCCATTAAGTATAAAGGTGCCCCAAAACACCCCCGGGCGGGGGGTTTTCATCCCCCAATTTCTCTAATGCCATGGAGCTTTTAAACCCGATCATTTTCCCTTTTCCGAACGTGCGAAGGGGGGCTTCGGGCCCACCTCCCCCGGGAAGGGCCCTCTGGAAAGGGGCCCAAGAGACGTTTCCAGTGACGGGGATTACTTTTATTCCTCAGTGAGTTCCCCCAACGTCTTCGGGAACCAGCCCGGGCATCCCCCGCTGAGAAAGCCCCCCTTTAAACCTACGCCAGGGGGCCTGTCTGGGGGGGGGGGGGGGGAGACTACGGGGGGTACAATTCCGTTCGGGCCCTTTTGAACGTAAAGGAACGAGGCCGCTCTGTGCGCAACCTTCAAAAAGGGGGACTTTTTCAAGCCGAGTTAAGGGAGTCTTGGCCGCAAAGACCCCCCTTTTTCCCCTCGGGGACTTGACCCGGGGGTTACCCAAACCCCCATTGACGTACGCTTCCTTGAACGGGAGGAAGAAATTTGGGCAAGGGGCGTCAGCCCACCCCCAACCTCCCCGGGGTTTCCTCGCCTGACCCCGGGGTTTTCCCCAGGGCCCTTTTTTCCCCCGGGAGTCCCCAACCCCCACCAAAGGGCCCCCAATGCAGTTTTGGCCCGGGTTCCCCTCTGAGCAAGGTTTGGCCCAGGCGGAAAAGGGAACTTGTTCCTTTCAAATGTGGCAGCCCGGGCCCTTTTTCGGGGGAAATTTGCCCCAAAGCGTCTAAAACCCCTGGGGGAAAAACTTCCGCACCTGGGATCTGTAAAGGGGGCCCTTTTCCTAGGTGCAAATCCTCCTCCCCCCCGGTTGATCCCTGTGCAGGGTCGGGGTGGGGGACTGCCCTCACTTTTTCAATTTTCCGACTTTTCTGGACTGGGGCCCCGGGGGGAACCTTCATACCCCAAGTCTTAGTAAAGCGGGAATGGGGCTTCGGTGGTACGTCTGGAAAAAGGGACCCCCCTTGTCATTTTCACCCTCAGGGGGGACCTCTTAGCAAAAAAACTCCCCCATTTGGCCCACCAAGCCACTTCCTCCACGGGGGGGGCCTTTTGAAAAAAGGAAAAATCTCCTTCTACTTTTTGCCCTCGTCGGCGGTTCCCCTCGGACCCCCTTGGCTGGGGGCCCCCACTTCCTTTTCGGGAAATGTTCTACTCGAGATACTGGAGAGGGATTTTTTGGGGGGTCCCAACTGCGGGGGGGGGGGCGGGGTTTTTGGTGGGCAACCCCCTTCGGCCCCGGGGGGGTTGCTTTTACGGGGGTTCACTTCCAATTTTTTAAAAAAAACCCTCCAGGAGCTGTTTCCCGGGGCCCCCCCGCCGCCCAAAAATCTGGATACGCCGATGTGTTCTCTGAGAGACAAGCCAAAGGGGTCTCCCTTTCGCATCGTCCATACATTGCCCCAATCAAACTTATTCCCCAGGTACCAGTCCTCCCCGAGGGCCGGGAGTTCCCCACTGTGGGTTTTAAACCCCCAAAGGGCCAAATGCCTTTTTAAAACCCCGGGGAAAATCTCAGGAAAGCTTAAATCCGGAAAGTCCTCGTCTCCCGCGGGTGCGGGGTTTTTTTTCCGTAAAGAAAAAGGGGACGGTCCCTTTAGGGCCCTCCCATAGACTACCGGGTTTAAACAAGATCAGGTTTAAAAACCGTTCCCACTTTTTGATCAGGGACTTTTTGGCCCGGGGCCCCTTTTCCCCCGGGGCACAAAGATCTTCTCTAAGTTGGATCTGAGAGGGGCCTCCCAACTTGGCCCCAATATTGCAAAGGGCGATGAAGGAAGAGGGGCCTTAAAACACCGGGGATGGGCACTTTGGGGTCCCTTGGTGTTGCCCTTCGGCTGGGGCCAAGGGCCCCCGAGGCCCTTTTCAGGAGCTTGTAAAATGACTTTCTTCGGGGAAACCCCCCCCACACCTCGTGGTGGTCTCCCTTGACGAAAATCCTGTTTTTCTCCCCCGGGACCTCGAGACCCACCGCGGGTCTGTTCGTCATTTACTGAGACGTCTCCGGGAGAACCCCTTTGTATCCAAGCGGGGGAAGGGGGCCTTTTTCCTCGGACTACCCTCCCTTTTTTGGGGTACTTTCTTTCTCCGCCCAGGGCTTAGGGGAGGGAAATTCCACAAAAAATTGTTTTGCCGTTTTGCATTTGGCCATCCCCAAAGTGGGAAAAGGGCCCAACCCCAGCGATTTTGGGGGCTTCGCAATTTCTATGCCAGTTCATCCCTCATTTTCTCTAGCGGTTTGGCCCCCGTAGGGGCCCTCACCAAGAAAAAAGTTTAACCCCCCAAAAAAGGGCGGGGGGCCCCCCCGGGGCCGAGGAGGCGTTCTCTAAGTTTTCAAGTCCCCCTTCCCACGGCCTCTATCCTTGCCCCCCCCGGGTTTTTTTAAACCAAAAAACCCTTCACACTGGGGGTTTGGATGCCTCATCTGTGGGGAGCCGGAGAGTTTTTTACGAAAAAAAGGGGCCCCGGGTAAGACTGTAACGGGGGCGGCTTCTTTTTCCAAGAGGGTTTCTCATCGGCCGAGAGGAATTACACGTTTTGGCGACCGGGAGCAAATAGCCATAAATTGGCGCTGTGGGATGGCTTTTATTCGGGTGGGGGGCGCCCGTTTTCCCATTTTCTGGGACCAAAAAGAACCTCCAATTTCTGCAGGGGGCTAAGCGACTTAACCCACGCCGGGCCCTAGGTGGTCGCTCTTTTTTCCCCCGGGTTTTCGATTTTCAATCCTCTTAGGCCAGGGAGAAAATGTGAGAGCGGGAACCCCCTCTAAGTGCTCCGACGTGGTGGGTAGGTTACTTCTCCTAAAGCCCCAAACCCTCCAGAGCCCCTATCTGGGGCGGCCCCCCAGGGGAAACCCCCGGGAATTTCCCCCCGGGAAGGACTTATGTCGACTGCTCTCCGCAGATGTATCTTAAAAGGGGGAAATTGTTTCTTTTTTTTGGGGGGCCCATCCCGGTCCCCGAAAACCTTCCCCCGGATATCCCAGTTCTTTTGGGGCCCATGAGCGGGAAAAAAAGGCCCTTTTAAGGACTTCTTTTGTTTTTTTTTGTAAAAATCCTGTGCCCGAACGGGCCCAACCTCGTCACAAGCCGGCGGGCCCTACTACAGCCACCCCCCATTCCAACCCCCCTTGGCCCAACTTTTTCCCATGGACTTCAAAAGGGAAACCCTCCCTCCGTGGGCGGGAAAACACCATCTTTTGGGGTTTTAATACGGTTTCGTTTTTTCCAAAAATGGCCTTTTTGCCCCGTTGCCAGGCCTCCCATCTGTTTTCCCGCCTGGCGGATTTTGTTCTTCCCCCTGGGGTTTCGTCTGCATGGACTCCCCCACCCGTTTTGTGTGGGGCCCGGGGGGATTTCAATTTGTCCCGGGTTTTTGGCCCGAGCCCTGTGAAACCAACTTCAGGTGGGCTTTTTTTTCTTTTCCCCCCCTTACCCCCCGCAGGGGAACGGCCCGGGTAGAAGGGCCCAAACCAATTTTTGGGGATGTTACCTTTGCCTTTTCGTTCGGCACGTTCAGACGATTGGCCCCAACTTACTGCCGTGGGCAGAGTTTTTCCTATAACTCGCTTAAAGCCCTGATTTCCGGGGGGGGCCTCCCCCTTTTACATGTGTTTTTGGGCCCGCATCCCCCCCCCTCCTCTCCCTCTGGCAAACCCCTCTGAGGTTTCCGGGGGCGGACCACTGGTCCAAGATATGAAAGGGCCCTCTGGTTCCAGACCCGCCAGTCGCTGCCTTTTCCCCGCTTCCGGCGCCCTGAAGACCCCCAAAAAGGGGCGAAAAGAATCCCTCCTTTTCCCCCCCCGTTTCCCTTTTCTCCGGTGCAAGGTGTGGGGTCTGGGCTGTTTTTCCGCCCCAAAGATGCCCCCCTCACAAATGGGGGGCCCCCCTTCCTGGGACCCTTTTAGGGTCATCAGCCGGGATCAACCCCTTTTCATACAAACTCCGGCTTTCCCCCCCTAAAGTTTTAGAATCCCCAACCCCGTGTAAAGTCTTTCCCTTTCTGAAAACCCCCCGGACCCCTTTAAAGTTTTTTTCCCCGAAAGGGCCTTTCCCCCCTCCGTCGTGGTGTTTCGCCCAATGGGGCTTCCCGGGGGCCCAAAGGGAAAATTTTGGGCATGAAAGGGGAACTTGGGGGGAAAACGGGTACTTCCCGGTGGACTTTGGGAAGGGGGGTTCCGGGCCCCGGAAAGGGGAGCTCCTGGGAAACCGGAGGAGAATATTCTGAAACCCAAAGCCTTATCCCGGGATTTCTGCCCAAACCGAAAAAAGGGGGGGCCCAAAAAGGGGGGGGCCCCAAAGGGGGGGAGTTTCTGGGCACGGACGCTCCTTCGGACCACTGGGCCCGGGGGCGAAAGGCCCCGCCCGTGCCCCGCTCCCAGCGGAAACCCCGTCCCGCCACGTCGGTTCGGGGTCCCCACGTGCCCCCCGGTTTCCCCGCCGGGGTCCATTACCCGGCCACGCTTTCCCCTTTAGCCTGCCTCGGGTCCCGCAAGTGGGTCCGCCCCTAGGGCGTGCCGGAATTTGGGTCTTTGAGATTTAAAGGGGCAGTGGGGCCGGTAATTGGCTCTTTTCCCCGGGGACTGCTCCTATTTAGGTCCCGGGCCTCTTCCCCGCCGGCCCTGCCGGTCCTTGGGGTTTTTTATTTCCATGGGGAAAGTGTTCCAGGCCCTTTTTCCCTTCCCTTTCCCCTTAAACCCCGGATACCCACTCTCGCTTACCCTTTTTTGTTTTATGAACCCTTTTCCGCCTGCCCTGCCCCTGCTTGTCTACCGTCTAGAACCAGAAGGGGTTTTGTTTTCCCACCTCCCGCATGTCCACAACCAAGAGGGCCCGCCTTTCCGTTTTTTTTAAACCCCGGGACCCTTGGCGCCCCGCAGGCAAGCCCCGCCAGTGGGTAGTGCCTGGTGGATACCCCCCCAGCAAGACCATCCCGCTTTGCGGCGGGCTCTGGTGAATACCGGGGCCCACTTAGATTCCACTCCCCGGGGGGGGGCTTAAGCCCCTCGCCGGGGAAGGGGCCCGGGGGCGGAGCACTGGCCCCCGATATGAGGCATCTGGTCCCGCCCGCCAGTCGCTGCTCCGTGTTCCAAAACGCATGGAAGCCCCAAGTGGAGAGAAAAAAAATTTCCCCCCCCCAGTCTTTTTCCCCCCGGGGACAAGGGGGTGGCTCCGTCTCGTTATGTCCGCCAAAAAATGCCTTTTTCACAAAAGGGACCCCGTTTTCCCGGGGCCCTTTTGAGGTCTTTAGCCGCATCAACCCGGTGTCATACAAAATTGGCTCCCCCCTATGATGAGAATCCCCAAATTTTTTAAATTTATTTTCTCCTTATTTAAACCCCCCGGGCCTTAATAATTTTTCCCCGAAGGCTGTTCCCTCCGTCTGGGGGCTTTGCGCCCCCAAAGTCTTCGAGGGAAAGGGTATTCTGGGGATGAGGAAACTAGGGGAAGCGATTTCTTCCTGGGGGACTGGGGGGGGTTCGGTCCCCAAGAGAGGTCTTTTTGGGGCCGGAGGAGAAAAATCCTAAACCCCAAAGCCTCATCCGAAAAATTTTTTCAATCCAGTAAGAGAAGGGGGCCCCAAGGGGGGGGGGCCCAAGGAGGGGGGGGTTTTGTCAGGACGCCCCTGGGGGACCCCTGTCCCCGGGGGCAGGGGGCCACCAGCTCCTGTCCCAGGTTTCCCCGTTTAGCGTTTTAAATTACCCGGCCCCCCCGGGTTGCTTTTGTTTTGGGGTCCGTCCCCGGGGCGTTGGGGTCCCGGCCCCTAGGGGCGCGGTGCGCCAGCAGTTTGAATTTAAAGGGGGGTGCGCCGGTAATTTATCATTTGGGCCGGGGGGGCTGCCCCTTTTAAAGGGCCGGGCCCCTTCCTGGCCCGGCCCCCGCCGGATCCTTTTTTTTTATGTTCCTTAGGGGGAAAGCTGGGCAGAAAAAACCCCCCTGTTTTTCCCTTACCGTGTACCGAAACCCCCTCTGCCTACGTCTACCCGAACCCAAAACCCGAGCTGGCCCCGTCCTGACCTTTCCCGCGGGGGCCCACCGTCTTTGAACCCTTTAAACCGCCTGGCCCCGACCCCCCCCCCCCCCCCTGCGTGTCTACCCCTACGAGCCGCCTGCCGTTCCCGTAAACCCTTTGTAACCTTTGGGCCGGGCCCCCCGCAAAGGGAAGCCCCCCCCGGTGGTAGTGACCTGGGGGCTTTTTTTTTTTTTTCCCGGGGGGGCCCCAGCAAGCCCTCCCGCTTTTTCGGCGGGCTCTGGGGAAAAAAACCCGGAAACCCCCCCTTTGATTCCCCTCCCCCGGTTTTGGGCGGGCGCCCTCGCCCGGGGGGGCCCGCGGATCCCCCTCCTGGGCTTTACGTCCCGATTTTAAAGCAAGTGCAACCTGACTCTGTGATGAGGGGTTTCTCTGCACCACTGTTTCTTTCTTGCTTGTGTGTAGGGGCTTTCACACAGAGGGGTTTTTTGGTGCATTTTTTTATGCGTTTTTTGTGCAGAAATGAAACAGCATAACTGCTCTGCCTTTCTGCACAAAAACAACCAAAAACACATAAAAAATGCACCAAAAGCTCTCCGTGTGAAAGCACCTTTATAGGGGGTGTTTATTTTAGAAAGTGGCGAGGTGTGAGAACAAGGGGAATTTTTAACGATATTGTATTGGGGCTGGTGGGGGCTTTTGCCAGGGCTGATTTTTATTCCCATTTCCGGCTCTGTCTACTCCTGTTTTTTGCCACCTCCAGAATGTCATTGTCCCACTGTCTGACCTCATGCTGCTGCTGTGGCTGCTGCCGTGACCTCCACACTGGGTCATTGTGCCACTCTGGGGCCTACTCCTTTTGGGTGCCACCTCCACACTCTGTCATTAGCCACTGTCTGACCTCATGCTGCTGCTATTGATGACGTCATCTCCACCGGTTTTAATTGTGCCACTTTGTGGGCTCCCGATGTTGCTGCCCACCTCCAGAATTTGTCATTGTGCCACTCTGTGGCCTACTCATGCTGCTGCCAAGTGACCACTGTCTCACTGGAACACTCTGTCGTTTCCTAATGCTGCTTCCACCCTCCACCATTCTATGACGTTGCCACTATGTTTGGTTTTCCTCTTCTTTTCACCTGTCAGAAGGAATGGGAAGGATCAGGATTGTCTAGCCAAAAGCAGGAGTGGATACAGAACACAGAAGACATGCTAATATCCATTTACTGGTCATCTCGTTTTGGATCATCTCCTGTTTGTTTTTGGCCTTAGCAATACTGTTGGTTTATTGACCTATTTAAAGCGGACACGACGGATTAAAGTAAGGGAAAAAAGATCAGAGACATCAACGCAAAATTGCTGCCAACACCCTCTCCACTCATTCGGGGGCCTCTACATGATCAGCGTTTAAAAAAAAACAGGTTCTGTCATATTCTGTGACGGTTTAAAGCTTGGCCTCATGGAGTGACCTCTGCTGTGACGTCCCCTTACTGTGCTGCGATCTGTGGTGGCTCCGGTAACCTATACTGGTTCTCTGACGCTACGGTAGGATCTTAGCCTTCAGCTCCTTTTTTTTTCCACTGGCACTGCCGTGACTTTTTCAGGCTGCATTCCCGCTTCAGGTTTTTTGGTCATTTTTGCCCCCCTAAGTGCCCAGGGAATTTTAGAGTGAAGCAATTCTAAGAGCGGCTGCAGTACTATGCGTGTCATACTAAAACACAGCATTGTATGAAGACCAAACCAAGCTCCCTCTGCATATTTAAGCATGGAACAATGTTCTACAGCACCCTACAGGCTCTGTGCAGCCAGGAAATAGCTGTTTTTTAACACATTTGTCCCAAAGAATTCGTTGAAGCAACAGATTTGTCGGAAAATTCTGCGAAGTCGTTCGAAACTAATTTTTGAGAAATTTGCCCATCTCAGTCGGCTGGGTTTTGACACAAAACATACAGCCACGGCAACAAAGGAGTGGCTAAAAGAATACATTAAGGTCATGGAGTGGCTTAGACAGTCTCCAGACCTTAATCCCATTGAAACTTATGGAAGGAGTTGAAGCTCCAAGCTGCCAAGCACAGCCTCAAAATCTTAATGATTTAGCGATCATCTGCTAAGAGGAGTGGACCAAAATTTCTCCTGACATGTGCGCAAAGCTCATCCTCAAACTACAATAAACGTCTGACTGTGCTTGCCAACAAGGTTTTGCCACCAAATATTAAGTCTTGTTTGCCAGATGGATCAAATACTTATTTCTCACTGCAAAATGCAAATAAGTTTAAAATAATTTATACAATGTGATTTTCTGGATTGCAATTTTGATATTCTATCTCTCAATGTTAAAATTATAGATTGTTCATATCTTTGTTAGTGGACAAAACTTACACAATCAGCAAGGGATCAAATTATTATTTTTTTCATTGTAATGAACTGCAGAAGAACAGGTTCATACATTGTGGCGCATTTACAACTACCTTAAAGCGATTTAGAATTGACCTGTCAGCCCCAGGATTCATTAATTGTCGCCCAAAGTGTCAAATTCCAATTGTTTTTTTTATTTCCTAGATGTTTGAAAAACAAATAACCATGACCAGAATTTCATTGATGTTTTGGTCCTGAAAGAGGATTCTGGCAACCTGCTGAGAATATTGATGCCCCTGAACTTGTTTTCAAGTTTCATCTTTACCTGGGTCTCAAGAGGAGATCTGTAAGGAGGGGGTACTGTCACAGCCTGAGGATGTTGCAGTATCTACTTACCTGCCTGCCATTCCATGCTCCTTCATGCTTTTGTTTCAGGCCCATTCTGTTAGGCAGTCCGTGCTTCTTCTGTGAAGTCCACTGTCCCCCGGTGTGTATGTATGTTGGTCCAGGCAGACTTATTACATGACTTGTGCGTGTTGCAAATATTCTTTTTTCTTAAGGGCTCTTTATTTCCTATTTAAAGGGATCATCTCCCTTTATTGCTCGCATGATCCTAGGTCACATATAGAAAGAGCAACAAATAGTGTGCCACTCAAAATCCCTGATTAGTCAACAATTTTCAAACAAAAGGGGAATAATCATAAAACATAACTTTTAATAATTTTGCAATAGAAATGTCAAAATCACAAATGTATATACCATATTCAATTGCGGCATAGACGTATTTTATATATATACATATATAATAGATGTTTGAAAAACCAAAAAGAAAGAGACAAATGTGATATAGTCAGAAAAAATGGGAGGGAGAAACTATCCCTAGTATACCCTCAGGACTAAAACTGTGAAAACAGTAATCTCTAACCTACAAAAACGGGGTATGCGCCCTGATAAGGGCATCCCTGCCAGAAACCTTACACCAATGCTACAAATACCCTAGATTGCCCTCATCACTATTTCCCAACATGTTTTGACCACTCCCCAATGTATTAGGAATCTAAGGGCCCACTTCAAGGCGGGTTGGACTTGGCTGCGGGGGACTCCAAGGTCGCTATCCATGACTTGACCGTCGCGGTGACAGCCAAGGTTCCAGGCGTGGAACTGCAAGAGCAGCAGAGATGGTGGTGTCTCAGGCACGTGGTACACTGGCGTAGCTACAGATACTGCAGCAGGTAAAAGCCTGGTGGCAGCACGTAACAGCAGAAGTAGATTGTCACGGCAGCAGGTAACAGCAGAAGTGTCTGGCGTGGCGGCAGATAACAGCAGAAGTAACTGGAACCAGGCGACGCATAACGTACAGCAGTCCAGAGGTCAGAATCAATGTAGGAACATTAATAGTGAACTGACCCTGAGCACAGGCAGGAAGTTCCTTAAGCCCCAATGGTTGTCGACCACTGGCCAGGCAATTAAGTACGGCACTTTAATTGAAAGAGCTGTCCCGTTTAGAGATGG